>VWZS01000915.1:2615384-2698488 GCA_013397075.1 Rhabdornis inornatus | reverse complement strand
AGGTACCGCCGGGCCGGGAGGAGGAGCAGGGGAGGCGAGGGGGGGTGCTACTCCAGCGGAGGCTCCGGCGGCCGTCGCAGGCCGCGGTGCCGCGGCCGCCCCGGTCCGGCCTCTGGCGACTCTCTGGGCCCGGGGCCGCGGGCCGGAGAGGCGGCGGCGGCCCTGGCTCAGGGAGCGGGGCCCCGGTGCTCGGCCGAGGCCTACGGAGCCGGGGCGAGCAGAAGCGGCCTAGTGCAACCCGTGCGGGGCTTGGGCCTGGGAGTCGGGGGGGTGCGAGGGGCGGGAGTGGAAGCCGGGGTCACCTACGGTGGAGTGGAGACCCAGGCGAGGTGAATGTTTTTCTTCTAAAAACAAAAGGAGTCTTGTTCTTCCAACTCCCCCAACCCCCCACCCCTTCCCCAAAGTCCTTTCTTCTCCCCAAAACTGCTGCTGTGGGCTGTAACCTGAGCAGGCACGGGTTTAGACCCTGACCAACTTGGGGTTGCAAGTGAGGCTTAATTTCTGCAGTTGCCAGCTGCTAGGCATGTTGAGAAAACATCAAATCCTCGAGTTACCAACAATAGCCTCAATTTCTGTAAGGTGGATACTGCACTTTGCTGTGTCTACTGAAAAAACCCAATTGTCGAGGTTTGAGTTTGTGGAAAGCTGTATGTTGTGATATTGCTCTCTGTAGGCCCTGAATTGAATTGTTTTACTGCATTTCTGCGTATTTGAATCACTGAAGTGCAGTACAGCAGTCCAAGGCAGCTGTCAGTGACAGTTCCTGTAAACGTAAACACTAGCCGTTCAGGAATTTACACTGCAAAACCAAGCAGGTCAAATCGAAGCAGAACATGTAATTTTTGGTAAAAACTTGAGAATGAGTTATTACATTATATGTTTTGGCCCCCTAGAATTATTTTTTTTAATTGCCTCTGTTACAGGGATGTTAGTACTGAAAAAAAACCACCAAAGTTCAAGGTAATGGTGAAATTGAATGGTCTTGACTAGAGTGTGGAGGACGTATACAAAGTTTACACTGATTCAGTGTAACTTTTAAGTTTGTTTTCTTGATAACAAACGGAGACTAGTTCTTCTCCCAAAAGTGTGAAATAACTGTAGCCCATTTATTACTGAAAGTGTGTAGTCCATCAGTGAAAAGATAGAGAAACTAGGTTTTAACAGCAAGTGTTACATTGAATGTAATAGTGGGAGAAAGTGGTTTGAGTTCTAATTACAGAACTTGTTGCTTTAATGTAGGTAATTAAAACTAGGAAGACTAATGCCGCTTTTTTTTTTTTAGTATGAAATGGAAATTAATTAACTTTTAAAAATACTTTTGAAAGAGAAGAAAAAAAATCCCAAAACTTTGTATCTAATGTGAATGCCTATTTTCTTGTGATCTGTTACAGGCTCTTAAGTACTCATCCAAGAGTCACCCCAGTGGTGGTGATCACCGTCATGACAAGATGCGAGACACCACAGATCCTTCACCACCAAATAAAATGCTGCGGCGCTCTGACAGCCCCGAAAACAAATACGGTGACAACACAGGGCACAGTAAAGCAAAAAGTGTGCATACTCACAGAGTTAGAGAGAGGGATGGTGGTGAGTTATCTTTAACAAACTTTTACCTTGGCAATCACAAATTTATCATTAAAATTAGCCATTATCATTCAGGTGATGTCTTACACTAAATGTGCCTTTTGCTCAGTTAGGGTGACTGCAGTGAACCCAAAATGGGAATTTAATTGGTAGCAATCTCATAATTTTCTGTTTTTTACAAGGTATGGTAGTTTTCCTTACAGCCCCAAAGATTAAATAAGCCCTTGTTTTTATTATTTTAGCTAGTATGGTATGTCTCATTTATTTAGACATACTGCAGTGTTTGATAACATGAAATAGTTACCTGGATTTTTCATTAGCAATAAATGTTGGCTGGTTTGGATCCTTTTTAATAACTTCGTGTATTGTGGTGCTGTGCTGTGTAGGTACATGCTCCATAGACTAAACCCCATCAGAAATGAAAAAAGTTTCTTTGTATTTAGCTGCTATGTGGAACTTTTAATAGATCATCAAAGGTAGGACATACTAGAGCCTTTCTTGCCAGGAGCTTTAAGAAGTGTGTTCACAGTCAAGTCAGCCTCCTGTGTTTTTACATGTTTATAAACAGTAGTAATGTCCCCAGTTTTTAACTGATCTTATTTTGTATCTCTGTTTCTTAGGAAAAGGGTAGGATTTTCCAGGTAATAAACAGTGTTAGGAAACAAACAGCCAGAGTTTAGAAAATTGCAGTTACTGCTTGAATTTGGAAAAGTTCTTTTGTTTTGTTAATTGGCCTTTTTGTTAAGGTACAAGGTGGAGTAATGAAGTAGAGAATTTGGAGCTTTAAATCGGTGCTTCTTTATTTTGTATAAAGCTAACAAATTCTGGTGTACATGCGCATTTATTGCTGCACTAGTTTTACTTAGTATAATAGTTATACTAAAATAAAAGAAGTATCTTTCAAGTACCTTTTTAGGAAATACTAGTTCCACACCAAAAAAAAAAGTGTTAATGGTACCCAATTATTCTTATAAATTCTTTTTATTTTTCTTCTTTGACTTAATGCTGAGGCTCTGTAGACCACTGTTAATGTCATAGAAGTGTGTAGATGGATTATGAAAACATGCCTCTTTTGTTAATACACTGATTTTCATTGTATCTGATAATAATTGAAAGCGTAGTAATCTCAGAATTAAATACATGTGCAGTGCCCATATGCTGCTATTCTGTGCTACTTTTCAGGATACAGAGGTGTCCTCTTTTATTTCCTGTTCACCTGTCCAAAGATATTAGTCCCACATAGTCTTGCAATTCTGGTTAGTTTTGCTACAGTCAGTAATTTTTTCTTATTGAACAGAGCTGCATTTAGTGGAATCATGCATATATGAAAACATCTGGAGGATGGAGGCTCTATGTGGGGGGTGCATTTACTTATTTAAGTTTTGGAAGTGTTGTAAGATAGCAAAGACATTCTGAAGTTCTTCCAGAGTCTGGCTGGATTTAATAGCTGGGGAATAGTCTGAAGCATGTATGCATGCAGTCAGGATGAAGGAAAATTAATTTGCAGTTTTGTAAAAAAAAAAAAGCAACCATCCCACTGTACCTTCTCCTAGTTGTTAAGACAATGGAAAGTTCCATTTATTCTGATCTGAAAGCAGGTGTTTTCACATCATGTGTTAACAGACTGGAAGAAGGAAGTAGTCTTCAACAGTCTGAGGGAAATTACTAATTTTAAAAGTTGAACATTTGTACTGTTTAATGTAAATAAGTGATTTTTTTGTGTGTGTCATTAGTAAGGTTGGTTTGGCCACAGTTTCACCTTTGTAAAATACATTCAAAACAACCAAAAATAGATTAAACCCTGTGTACTGTATGTAGTAAACCAAAGCTGAGCAGATGTGGGCAGAAGGATATCAATTTGTCTTTGATGTACTGAGTATTTCTGTCAGTATGAATTGAAGGTAGGTGTTAAAATATAGGTGAAATGCTGTAGTGTAATGGACATTTGCATATTGCTGATATGTTAAAGATAAAATAATTTACCATTTTCTCTGTTGAATTACACTGAAGGGCTGCTGTTGCTATAGTATTCCCTTAGTTTTGCTGTTAGAGACATAGAGTGGAAAAAAAATCATTACAAAAGTGCTAACGTTTTTTATCTAAGCCTTTATATGACCAAAGAGTATTAATTGGCTTTGATACTACTATAATTGTCTGTCTTGTTCTCTTTTTACATTCTTTAGAGAGGAGGAAAGAAGTTGAGTGGTTTTTATTTTTTGCAATTGCTGTACATTATTTTAAAATTGGTGCTGCTCGATTTGAAACTACTACAGGTGCCTTCCTGAAACATCTACTATTACTGCCTTCCTGTGATCTAGCTGAACTTAACAAAGCAAATGTCATTGAAATGTCTCTAGTATTTATTTTCCTAAACTGAATTAAAGTCTCAAACAAACAATCTCTTCTTCTCTCATACCTTAGAAAACAAAATAGGACATCAATTCAGAGTATTACTTCTGAACATAAGGCCGATCTAACCTGATCTCTCCCTCTCAACTCAATGTTAAGAACTCCTGTACATCTCTTAGTTATTTTAGCTCTGAAGAGAAACAGGAAGATTCAGTGGTGTAGCATGCTGATTCAGTCATGACTGGTTCATGTTTTTGTGGTAAATGCAGATTGTCATTTAAATGTCGTTTCAAGATTTAAGTGCACATATTTAAAATATAAGAGCAGGCATTGATTGAGAATTAATTAGTCAAAAATGGTAGAACCACCTCCTGTTAATATCTTTAGTGTGTGTTTAAAGATATTTTTGTAACAGCTTATTTTTGTAATATTCATGGCAGAATCTTTTGTAGAATTGTAATCCATGGTGAGAAATTCAATTCAATTTCAAACATGTTTTAAAATGTGTTACGGGTAAGCCCTCCATACTGATACAGTGCAAACAAAGCATTTTTCAAAGTTGCTTACTGCATGGTTTCTGTGGAAAGAGACTGTGTACAGAGACAGTCATTCTCTGGAGAGAGACTTCCAAGTTTACCTTGGACTAAACACGGTGGAGTAATTGCAAGTTTTTGTCACATCCTTGGTTTCCTGAGAGCACTTGTACATCCAGCATATCAGAAAACTGCCTTAACTTTGTTATTGCTTTCAGGTCCCTGTGCATGGAGGCATTGTCTCTGTATGCAAGTGTTTTAAAACATAATGAACAGCTTCCCCCACTCAGTGCATCTCTTATTTATAGGTCAGCTGCTATAGGCAAGTGTGGGTTTGAAGTGATTAGGGGGTCTTATGAGACCAGCTCAAGTGTGAAGTTTCTTAACAGTAACAAATAGGGACTTAAAGCCAGCATTGTTTATGGGGAATAGAACTATGAAGGGCCTTGTAAATGTGGAAAAATGTTTCCCCTAAAGAAAAAGGGAAATACAAAGATTTGAGGGCTGTCATGCTTGAGGATGGAAGGCTGTTATAGGTCTTTTAAGATGGATGAATGACGAGATACTGGTGTACAGTAAAGAAAATAAAGAGGCCAGATAAGTAGGGTAGCTTTGGGAATAATGAAAGGGAGATGTATATATATAAATATATATAATTTAACAGTAAAAATGTGAGATGCAACCTTTGTTAAAAAAAAGGGCAAAGGGTGTTTCTACTTAACTGTATGAAGCAGAATGACCCACTAAGATGCACAGTAGAACTTTATGCAAAAAAGATTAGTTCACTTAAGCCACCTGTACTCAATTGTTTCTTATTGTGAAGAAAGCACTGCGTGTTTCACTACATTTATGTTAAGATGTAGTGAAGAACTATGCTTCATGCCATGATCTTACTGAATTGCTTAAAATAACTGGAGAGTGTAAATGTACATGCATGAAATCTGCTGAATTGTGTGCTGTTGTGCAATGTAGGCTCTTTTAATGAAATTCGATTATAACTAGTGATATATAAATTCCAAAGTATAATTGAAGCTTTGTGACTTTTTTTTGCTTGTGAGTTTTGTTTTTTTAAATTGGCAATTAAGAACATTTGTCAGTGAGCACCGTTACTGACAGTAACAGCTCTAAGATTAATACAGTTCTAAGATTAAAAACCTTGCTGCTGTTAGAGGCTGAATGAGTTATTTTAAATAATGGGTTCCTATATTTATCAAAGTGGTTGTGGGAGGTTCCGTGATTCTTTGTTGGCTTTCTTTGTTTCCACTGGTTCCTGAAGGAGTTCGGAGTCCTCATAGCAAAGGGGTAGCAAACAGCCCTGAACAGAGAACTGTGTTAGGTTCCTGTGCTGGCAGCCCTGGCAGTAGAGGGGGACTGATGATTAAATTATTGTGATCATTGGCCAGTGAAACAAACAATGAGTGGGTGTTAGGGCAGCTACAAGAGAATGGAAGATGCTCAGGCAATGGGCCTTGTAAAGAGGAAATTGCAGGGTAGGTGGAAAGAGGCAAGTCTGAGAGTAGTGGAACAAAGTGAAGGGTTCAGGAAGAAGCTGGAGTAGATTCTATCTATGTAGTTACTGTTAACTAGTGTTAAAGTTTTTATTCATTGCTATAAAAACCATTTCCTCACTGTAACTATACTGTCAAAGCTGGGGTGAGAGAAGTCTAATCACAAAGGAGAGTGAGCTCTCTATGAAACATGCTTTGAATACCCCCCAACAACCAAGTGTAGATTTAGTGATTCACTTCACTGTTCCTTCAGTATTGGCTGTTTGGATGGCTTTAAAGAAGGTAGGTGTTGGTGGCACATTTGTTTTTTAAGAAAAATAGAATTACTTCCAGGATCATTCACCTTTTAGAAGCTTTTCTTTGGATTTAAAAAAAAAATTGGGAAAAGTAAGTTTATGTTTCCTCTTATTTATGAAAGGGTTCTTTTAAGTGTTATTCATTCTACTGCCTTCAGACAGGGTTTTAATTTTAAGTTTGGTTTCAAATTTAGAACTTTTAGATAGAAAGTAACTTCCCATTTACTCAGTGGATTTGGCAATATTTCTGACGCGAGTTTTTGCAGGATCAGTTGTGTAACCATTTTTTTGTGTTGCTCTCTTGTGAGGATCTCTAGTAGAAAAGAAATTGAAAAGTATGAGCTCATAGAATCACAGTAAAAGATGTGACTTGTGTTTGTACTTTTTAAATCTAGAGGTTTAGAATGGTAATACTGAAAATTGCTTTTGAAAAGTACCTGCAAAGCTTGTTTAACGGCAGAGAATAAAAGGTAAAACACCCTAATTTTATATTATTTATGTTAGGTAAGAATTGTGATATTAATATAATGGTATTAAATGCTAAGTCTTTATTCATGTAGGTGGATGGAGTCCTCTGTTTCTGTTAATGAAGTTCAAGTATTTGGTGTAGGTTGCTAGAGTAAAGATGTATTAGTGTGAGACTTGATCTGAAATGGAGGCTGCATCAAATGTTAATAAGCAGTGCTATTTGTTTGTAACCTGTTGATACACCTGCTTCCCAAACTCTCTTGCTATTAGGACTTTGACATTGGGATTTTTCACTTACTATTTTACGTTCTTTTATGTGTGAGAGTATAGAATTCCGATCTGCAGATAGGTCATATGAAGGTTTCCATTTGTAGTTGTTATGTTTAAGCAAATATATATCTTAGTTTTAAGAATTCATTATTGGTAAATGCAGTATGTTCAAGTCACTCTGCCAGCTAGACCGGGTAAGCTTTTGTACATAAGCATATTTTATGTTTTGGAAAAGAGAAAATAACTGACAATATATAAGATTTGGTGAATTTGGTTGTTTTTGGTATGTAAGCTAATCAGAAGGGAATGATCTTTACTTAGCATCATGCTTTAACATGAGTTACATGTTAAAGCATGATGTAGTCCGAGTTTACAGAAATGGAATATACAGTTTACTAAGCTTGTGGTTTTGGGTTGCTTTTCTGAAGATGAAAAGAAGTAATGAAAACTATTAGTTTCTGATGAGCTTCCTGCTACTAGGCTGTAGTCAAGATAGCAATTTGTAATTATGTAGGATTTTGCTCTACATTCAGCAATGGCCCCCCATTAGAATTATTCCTTAACCATGCTTTGGGACATGGCTGCTTTCTGTGAGAAACACTGTTTATTGACAGTTTCCATTTGTTTTCTTGGCTGTTTCTGCCTATTCAATGTAAAGTATCCAGTAAGCCAAGTGTCACTGAATTTTGGCAGAATTTGGAAGAGAATGCTCTGTGTCTGTTTTGGCTAAGAGGGGAGATGATGCTGTAATAACTGTGCTGTGAATAATAGTAATTTAATGGCACCCAACTTGCAATGGTAAATGCATTTGTTTACAAAGTCAGGCTTTTATACAATTTCATGGGCATTTTCAGGGAAAAACCTATTGCTGTACAGAGAGATCATTCTCTGTGTAGCTCTCCAGTAAGGATTGTTTTGGTTTTTCTCCCAACTTTCAAGCTTGTGAAGTGAGATATGTGTTCTAAAGCACAAATTTGTACTTGCCTGCTCACTGGAAGTACATGGATGGAATACTATTCAAGAATAATCCCAGAATGGGTCAGGTTGGAAGGGGCCACAGTGGGTCTGGTCCAGACTCCCTGCACAGGCAGGGTCATCCTAGAACACATGGCACAGGATTGTGTCCAGATGGTTCTTGAATCTCCCCAGTGACGGAGACTCCTCAACTGCCCTGGTCAGCTTAATGCAGTGCTCAGTCACTCACACTGTAAAGAAGTTCTTCCTCCTATTCAGGTGGAACTTCTGCAACCACAGTTTGTGCCCATTGCTTCTTGACCTGTTGTTTTGGCACTGCTGAGAAGAGCCTGGATCCATCCTCTGACACCCTCCATTCAGATGCTTGTAGGCAGTGATGAGAGTCCCTCTTGGTACATCCAGTTGGAAAGTCTGTGCTTCAGGTCACTGCAAAGGGAGATAAATTTTTGAGCAGATGACTGACAAGAGACTTCACTCTCTTTACTGGATGCATTAAGAGATGTATGTTAAGCTTTTGTGGCCTTGAGTTACCTTTCTGTGCATGCAGCAATGTAACATTGTGTTTGAAATTAATGAAATATGAGGCCTAGAGACCTATTATTAGGCCCTGTAGTACTGTGGAATAATCTCTTCCTTAATGTGACTGTTGTTACAAAGGAGAGTTGCAAAGGAAGTCTGTCAAAGTTAAATGGAAATTTTTTGCTATGTTAAAACGTAACTTGTTTTGTTTCTACAGCAGAGGTATGATAAAAATGCTAATACCGTCCTTTTGTCATCACTCAAAAAAAGATGTAAACAGTTTTCAAGTTCTTCATGACGAGGAAAAGGCAGCCAGAAATACGAACAATGAGCTAAATTCCCTGTGTTTGAGGGGCATCAGGAATCTTTGAACGGTCTTTTTTTTGGTCTGAACTTTTATCATTACTTTTCCGATACCTGTCAATATAATTTCTGTGACCTGATATATATATTTAGGCATGTCAGGCTTTCTCAAAATGCTTTCATGAAGCAGATTTATGGCTCCATCCCAGCTACACAGATTAGTTCCTCTGCAATGGTTTCCTAGATTTCTTCAATTTTGTGCTCTTTTTATGTCCTCCAAAGCAACAGTCTTCCTTAGTGTTCTTCTAGGTTTGTTACTGAGTTTGTTGGAGCAGCAGAGTTATCAATTATCCATGTCTATCAGTAGCAAAAACAGGGAAAGGAAATGATGGCCTGTCCTGCTCATCTCATTTTTATGTTTCAAACATACCTATTCACTCCCAAATGTGGAAAAACCACAAAGATTTTTTTTTTTTAATTAAGGTATATATAATAAGTAATTCACATTTGTACATAAATGCTACAATGCAAGTTAGGTAATGTGCTCTACCTATTTTTTTTCTGCTGTATTTATTTCACATAATTATGTTCTTCTGGATGCTGGCGTGTTCATACCAGCTGTGCCCCTTGAATAACACAGGGAGGAGTTTAGATCTCATCTAGTTAAGTCATTCGAGTAGATTCCTCACTCAGACACCTGCTGCTGACAGATTAACACTGACTTAATTTTAAAAACTGTTCATTTGAAAGAATGCTATTTCTGCTTGCTTTAATACAAGAAATGATTTGATACTCTTCAAATTCAAGTAGTATAAAGTTCACCTCTTACTGGCTAGACACTGTTGATAATAACTATTGCAGTTTTTGTATAGTCCTTTTGAGAGTGTTTACTTAACTAGAGAAATAAAATGAGACACTTAGGCAATCAAACAATTGTAAAGTAGATTTTGAGTTTGTAAACATAACTGCAGCTTCTGTGGAGAGGCTTATTTACCTATATTAAGGTAGTTCCAGGAAAGACCAGATGCATTTTATGTATGTATTTAAGAATTACTTAATGGGAAGAGAGATTCATTGTCTTGTCACCTATTGTGCTTTAGATGCTTGAAAGAAAGCCCTGTTGCACAATACCTTTGTTAAGCTGAGCTAAGCTTTGTTAAGCTGAGCTGGCGCAGCCTGTCATAAAGCTGTGAATCCGTTTTTTTTTTAAAACCACAAGACTGCATATATTAATTCTTGGGTCAATCCTTGCTTTCCATCTTTGCTTCCTCCCAGAGCTGTGGGCCAGCATTCCTTTATTAATGAAGAACCTCTATGTGACAGAAAGCAATAAAGTAATTTGACTTGCCTTTTCTTTTTTTTGAGTATTACTAGCATCTCTTTTCAAAAACAATTCCCAGTTGAAAATTAAATAAGCGTGAAATTAAAATTATGCTTGTTGCATATCTATACTGCAGTAAATACACGTGTGGCCTAGTATGTCCAGAACTGAAAATACATTTTGTCTAAACCTAATAATTTCTCAGGTTCTGTAAAAGTATATTGACCAACTGCTGCTTTTAATACGTTTAAGAAAGGAGATTTGTGGTGCCTTTTTTTTGGCCTTATTTTAATGTGGTTAGATATTGATTCTGCCACAGTTTTCTGATTAAGAATGTAAGTGTGTTATGTGTGTGACTAACCTTTTTGCAGGATTGCAGTAATGTTTTATAACAGACTCCCTTTTTTTAGTATTTCTACAGCACCAGGTACTTGTTGAAATGCTGATTCTCAATGGTGCATGCTCAGTTGAAATGAAGGAAACTTAAGATGAGATGAAGTTCACAAGTATTTGTCATTGCATGGCACTACCAATGTGCATAAAAACTTGTAACTTCACCTTCCTTATTCTGAGCCTAGTATTGGGAACATTGAATGCAGGTTCATTTGTAAGTAATAGTGCATTCACAGGGTCTTCTGTTTAACCTTTGTCCTCAAGAAGCTGTCTTCAAAACATCAAAAGAAATTTGAGAGTTGCTAAATGACTTGGCCTTACTCTTAGTTAACCTTATTTTTGCTCAGTGGATTTTGTTAGGGAGATTAAGTTGTCATATCTTGCTTAATTGTTTGGAGCTTCTGAGTGGGAGTAATAATTCAGTGTTGTGGATACATAAAAAAAGGGGAAAGTCTCAGAGTTGTGTTTGGGCACCTGCTTTCTTTTCTCCTTGGTAAGCAGAAATTGTTTTGCATGACCCTCGATTTTAATCAAACTACAGTTTGTGATGACTGGGTTATGGCATGTCAGTCTTTCACAGTCCTACTCTGCTGTTTGTAATCTAAAAATATTGAAATACTCAGTTTTTATGAAGTGTCTGCATTTGATTAACTCCCATCTGAGGTGTGTGTTCATAAACATCAGTGGTTCTTCCAATGTTTTATGTTCTTTGAGAAGCTCGTTGAATGAAAAGTAGGATTTATAATGCTTGCCCCCTCCCCCTCCTGCAATGTTAAAGGAATTGTTTATCATTTCAGTATCCCTTGAGCCTAATTTTCATGAAACATTTGAGTATGTGCCTGTGGTCCCAGATGACTAATATATTCTTTTGAAAATGTCGAGTTGTCTAATTTTTCTTGGATTTTGAGAGGAAAAAACTTTTCTAAATTTGGAATTATCTACTGACGATTAATGTGAATCAGAAATAGAGATTCAGTCTTCTGCTTACTCTTAGTTGATGAGTTTTGTGGAAATGTTGCTGGAGGTAGGAGTGTGTGTTGTGGTGCTGTTAGGCTTCCATCATTGAGCTTGACTGTCTTAGTGCAGTATTACAGCGTGTTCATGGGAGGCTCGTTTGGGTTTTGTGGTGTGTTGCTGGGGAGGGTTTGCAAGGGGGAAGTTCAGTCCATTGTCCATCTGCTGTGCTGATCCATGTGGAGTTCAGATAATGTGCTTATTAGTTTCTGGTAAAGATTCTACCTGACAGTTTAACACATCTGTTTTTGCATATCATAATAATTTAAAAGTCTCTATGTGAAGCTGTTACTTGAGGTTGGAAGAACCTCTCTTGAGCAGTCTCTGGCACCATATTAGAGATGTAAATGTTTTATGAGCCACAGTCCAGAACAAAGGCAAAGTTTGGCTTTATTCTCAACCAGCTCCTTTCTTTTTAGAGCAATGTCCCACTCCTTGTACAAATATGATAATGTTAATTAGTGTTGCAAGCTTTAGAATACTTTAAACTGTCCTTAGTGATGTTGAACAAGGATTTTGGTTTTTTATTAAACACACTGAAATCTTCTGGTCTCATGGCCAAAGAGTTAGGAATACGACTGTATGTTGCTGAAATTTGTGGTGTTTACTCACATTTTCCATGGGTGAAACTGCTTAAGCTGCTTTTTTCAAGTCGATTGATCTCAAATGAAGTGCTTGTCTTAGTAGATCTTCAGCAGTGTTGAGGATGTTTATAGCATTTTTTTTTCATTAGGTGACCTGAACCTAAAGTTCCCGATAGGGAGGAAGTTGCAGATATTAATCTGAAGAACTTGTTTGCCCATAGCTGTTAATTTCACATCAATCCATTTTGTAGATTATAACTTCATCTACTTTAGTAGCCTTTGAGTCTTACCAGAAATGTTTAGAAGCTGGTTGGAATCTGCCTGAATTATTGAGAAACAGGCAAAGTCTTTCAAATGATACTGTTTATCCCACTTCAAAGTACAAAATAAAGTCTTTATGGGTGATGGTAAAATTGTTTGTTCAGTCTTTGTTTATTGTATTTCATTAGGTCAAGGAAATATATCAATATATCAAGGAAACTGACAATATACTGGTTTTCTTTGAAGAAGAAAACTGGTAGGAATTCTGTCTGGAGTGTGCTGAAAATCCATTTTTCGTCCCTTAGGCTTTTTTCAGCTCTATGATTTGTGACGTTTGAGTAGTGGGTCATACAGAAAGTCACTGCATTCAGTGGACCTTGTTAGTGAACCTGATAATTTTCAAAGTTGTGTGTTAAGTTGAAAAGTGGTTTCTCATTGCTGCTGGAAAGTGGACTGAGGGGTGAAAGAAAACAATCCCAAAATTATTTAATTATTAAGCTGTAGCTGTAACAAGGAAAGGAGCAAATGAGAGGACAGTTGGACAAAAACAAGTTTATCTACTCTATTGGTGAGGAGAACCAAGTTGTGTTACTCATTTAGGCTGAAATACATCCCTAGGAAAACAGCTGCTGGAGTAGTAAATCCCTGAATTGTTATTTGAAAATTTGAAAGTTTGAATTTAGTTTGAGGCATTTTATTACCTTTTGCTTTCCTTTTTGGTGGGCAGGAATAACTTGGTGTTCCTTCTAGAGTAGTTTGGTCTGTTTGCCCTAAAATTAAGCTTCAATTTCTGAAATAAATTGAGTACTACTAATTAAAAATAGAAAAGTAAGGACCAAGGAGCAAAATAAAATGACTGTACCTTATGCAATGTGTAAGATTGAACTTTATCTTTTTCTTTTTAATAATCAGTAATGCCTTTGCATTTGCTGAGTATTGCATTAGTAAAATGAGTCCTTGACTTTAATTAGTTTTCTGCTCCTCACTTTTCCTTCTCAAGGTGTCCATTTCTTACTACCATTTTAGAAGAAAAATTCAATTATGAATAAAACTATATGTTTACAGTATCATTTTCATCTGTTATTGGTCATTTGTGCCACTCCATGTATGTATGACTCCTGGTCTGTTTATGGTAATGTTTTTGGCTGACGTCTGTGAAATTCTGTGTGAATGGTAACTTAGAGAAAAAAAGAACTTCTTTACATTGAAGTGATTATCCTGTGAATTGGATATTGCAAAACAGTACTGACTTTGCTGTCCTGGACTGGCAGTGTGTCAGGAGAAAAGGGTAGGAATGAAATAAGGCTTTGTAAGTTTTTTTGCTCAATAGAGCTACTTGTTGACTGGTATAAAACATTTATTTGGGGGGGGCATAATGAGTATGTAGTTGGGCAGTATAGAGATCAGGCTAGATTTTCTTTTTTTGGCAGAGCATTGTGCATTCAACTTAATAGGTTATGAATTTCTGGAAAATGTTACTGCACAGTTGGTGTATTCTCTCAGGCCACTGCTCTGCTAGGAATATTGCAAGTTTTTATGCTTTTGGTTGCATGTGGAAGGCAGCCATGTTTATTTCAATACACCAGGCCACATAAAAATGCAGTGAAGAAGAATTGTTTTGTCTTACTACTTTTACATTTGGCAAATCAAAATGACCATGATAGACTGTTCTGTTACTGCTGGCATGTTGGGTATTCTGTTCCTATTGTGTTGCTTTATTTCCTCCCGTATGCAGTACTTTAGAAAGTGTTCTGCACAAAGATTTGCACTGAAGTAATAAAGCCAGTTGAAATACACTTTAGGCATTTTAATTTAGGCTTATCCTAGATAAATTTCTATCATTTATACCGTTTGAAGAAGTCTTCTTAATTAGTTATCCCCATATAATATCACACCATAAACCATCTTGCTGTTTTCTCTTTTAGCAACTAATTAGTATCTGTCACTTGGTAGTATTTTGTTCTTTTGAGGAAGTTCAGATTCTGATACTGTCTGTAGTTTAATGAATTTGGTTGCATATTAGCTGAAAGGTGGAACATGGAGTCATAGAAAGTATGGATGGAGTTGTCACAAGTGTTATGACCTTCCTTGCTTTTCTGCTGCCCATTGTTTCTTTCCACATGCCTAATATGTGGGCACAGAAATGGTGACTTTCCTAAAGCCCTTCCTGAATTCCAGTTCCCTCTGGAGGGACTGAAGGAGCAGACCATCTTTGAGTTCCAGCTGGTGAGCACTTGTAAACTTCCTTTATTTTATATCTCCACTGACACTTTAGTGTGGAACAAAATGAGAGTTAGGATATTAATAAGGTATTTTTGTGGCTAGAAAGAAAACATAAATGCTCTATCAGTGGTGAACTGGGTAAAGTTAACTGTTATATGGTGCAACAGTATACATACTGCAGCTCTAATGTCTCTCTGTTCCAACTTGAGCATTTCAGTTGGAGATTTTATCATTTTGGAACTGTACGATGTTATGAACCAAAAAGAGTAAATTAGGCTAAGATACTTGGATGCCAGAGGATGGTGGGGAATGCACAGTAGTGTATTAGATTATTCTAAGCAAGTGGCAAGAAAATTTATTTTAGGTGGATTCAGGTGGATGTTGCAATTGCCAGTATAGGTGTACAGGTTTTGGAAAGGAAGGAGTTTTGGTTTAGTCTTGAAATATGGCAGGGGGGAAGGGAGGGAAGCTAGGTGGTTTATTAGAGCAGTTTGATCCTTAGTTAACTCAAAATTTGAACTTTTTATACTTTCAGAATTGAAGTGGTGTTAATGGAGATGCTAATTAAATGTGATAATTGCTAGAGAAAATTGACTATATTGCAAAATGGAGTATTCTTATTTCAGCCTATATTAAATCTGTTTTTCAAGTCCATCATAGTTTTGAGTCCTTATTGCAGTTCACAGTGTCTTGGATTCAGCAGTTGGGACATGGAAACAACTTACAAAAACATTAAAATGAGTCCTAGTGTAACAGAATCTCAAATCTGTAGTAGGCATTAAGTCTATTTTGAATTGGTTCCCAGACTCTTGCTCTTTGTGCTTTCTGGTGATTTTCATGCATTAGTAAGGAGGATGTGATTTTTGTTGGAAAGACTAGGAGATAGCTGTGATATTTTAACCTTGACTCTGACCTGCTCTTTGACTTGTTCATCACTAGGGCAGACTTGCTCACAGTTGCACCACTACAGTTTTATATAACTGTAGGGCTGATGCCCTTGTTGGCCGTCTTCCAGTTAGGAGTAGTTCTTTCCAGCTTTAACTGCTTTCAAAATAGTGATTAAACTGAGGAAACTCACTGTGATTGTGCAATAAACATTTCCATGGGGAGTTCTGAAACTGGAGTATTTATAACATAATATGAATTTCCTTATGGTGCATCAAATATATATATTAGCAATTGATAAATCTGAAAATATGCTAATAAAGAGTGCGAAAACAAGTCTGTGTTCCTCTTTCCTGAATAAAGTATAGCTAGTAAGGAAGGTCTGACTGTAAGAGGAAAAGGTGAAGTGCCATGAGGAACTGTCTCAAGGGACAGTTCCTAATCAGGCCTGTATCTGGGGTATGGGCCAGTCTTGGTGATCCTGTTCTCGTGATCTGCTTTGCCAGGCATGCAGCTGGGAGATGCAGAGCTGGTGGCAAGTCACAACCACCTTAAAATGGCTTGGGGTTAGGCTTTGCTGATTAGCATTCAACTGAGGGGAACCCCCTTGTTTTTAGAGGTGGACCTCTGCTTGTGGGTTGCTTTCTGGCCTTTTAAACATATTCAGCAACTTTCCCAGACAACTTGAGCTGGCACTACTTGCTTGGCAGAGTTGTCAGATTCCTAGATGACTGCTGTGCATGGATTTAACCACATACTAAAACCTTGCTGCCTCAGTATAAAAAAGGTAATTTGGGAATATGGTTGTCGTGTTTACATACAGTGTTTAAGCATTTAACTTGTTTGAAGAGCCTAAAATTCTAGTTCTCCAGAGTATCATCAGCTTTGGTCTTGTAAGCTTTCCAACAGCAAACAGCAGTTCAGCAGTCCTTTAGTATGCTCGTTCCTGAAGTTTGGGTACAGATCCAAACAAAAAGTGCTATTAAGTATAAAACAGAATGCAGGTATGGGTGGTGAACCCACACTTGTAATTACCTTGTGTTAGTGCCCCAGGCACCATCAATGTGTATTTATGGCCAGCCCTGTAACTGCCCATGTTGCTCGTCCTGGTGACCCGAGGCAGTTGGCATTGCCGGAGCAGCCGTGATCGGTTTTTATGCAGCTGAGGCCAGCTGAGGTAGGACAGGATTCCTGATGGATGGAGCATGTGGGTAGACAGTCTGGGAGGACTGCAGCTCAGAGAGGCCCAGGAGTCCCTTCTGAAGAAGCTGCTGCATAGTAGGTGTTCTCCTATCGGGGCCAGCTGGAGGTGGGTGTGACTTGCTGCCGCTGCTCTGATACTCTTCCGAGTGCTTTGGTGACTCAGTACCGGGGCTGGGCACAGTGTGAATGGGGGCATGCTGCTGAGCTGATACACCGTGTGGGGTTTGGAAGTCTGCACGGTGAATTTGAGGGGTTTGTTTATGGGTTGCATGGAATTGGCTTTACAATACTTTGTCGATATAATAGGTTGTTGTTGGCTCTTTCTCATGTTTGGAAAATGCCTGTTAGATTAGATTCACGGTGGCGGTATATTTAGGCCACTACACTATTTAAAAATCACCATGTACATCTTGGGCATGCTGAACAAAATGTAGTGATACTGCATCCATGGTACGGGATTACAGTAAATGAAATGCATTGGTGCTTTCTGGTGTTTTGAAGGGACTGTTCAAACATAGCCATCTGGTAAATTTTCATCTCACTTTTTTCCTTGAAAAAACGAGATGATTTCTCTCATAGCAGAAATTAATCAAAATACATATGTGTTGAACAACCTACAAAAATATATTAAGAAATTTTAATCATTTTTATCTCACTAGAAGGTTACAGTAAATAAAGACTAAAAGAATGGCTAATACAAAAATATTAAACAGCTATTTAACTGCATGATCAGTGTCTGAAAAAAATTGGGACTGTTGGTGTAACTGAGGAGTACAGCTTTGTAATTATGATATACTACTTCTGTCTAGGGGAATCAAGTGCATTTATAAATTTTTTTTGTTGTTGTTGCTAGGCATGCACATGACAAGTGTGTGATGGTTGTAAGTATTGATTTGACAAGCCTAACTTGCCCCCATACTAAGTCATTCTGCCTGACTCTGAGCATGGAAGATACTTTTGGTGTAGGATTAGGGTCTAGCTTTTGAAAGACTGTATTTGAGTATGAGACTTACTCTGTTTTCCTTATTTGTTCCCCCTTTTATCTTTACAGAGAATAACATAAAGTTTTAGCCAGCATAGTGTAGGGAAAGGTTTTGAGGTAGTGCTGGTTCACATTGCAGTAACTCATGTTTGTTCAAATTGACCTTTAACCTTTGCAGGGTACTAAACAGTTTGGTGGTGGTGTACCTCTTTGCCTTTGTGATGGTCTATTTTTCTAACCTGCAGGGTTAAAGGTAGGGAGAAAGAAGTTTGAAATAGTGATTTTGTCACTGCTTGTATAGTTAGAAGGCTCGAAAGACAGAATTTGCATTATAATGTGTCTCATTTCGTACCATACTGTGTCATTTAGTCCTGTTCTGTGTGTGTAGCTCTCAGAAGACTTTGAAACAAATACTTTATTTTTTTATTACTCCATTCACTCCTACCTATCAGTCCTTTACTGTTCTTTACTGTAATTGCCTATGAGATAGTCTTTGCCATTTTCAAATCACTTCGATTTCATATTTAGATTGCCACAAAACTTGTGAAGCTAGTGGTACTTCATGTAGTACCCCTGGGTATTGAGAAATTTCTCAGTAGGAAAAGGGAAAATAAAAGCTGGGAGAGTGTTATATTTACAATATCTAGGTTTTCCCCTGAAATATGTAAGAAAATTATTTTTCTTAGTTTGATGTGATTTATGTGGGCATTTAAAACTTAAAAAAAATCCCATCAAGAGCGATGGAAGACTTCTTACTTGCTTGGAAATTTTAGAGAAATGGGAGTCTTTAAGAGTAGGAAATTGCAAAGAAGATTGCACAGTGGAATGGGTGTCCTTGTTTCATTGTAGATGGAACTGTTCAGGTGACTTGAGCTTAGGCACAAATACAGATCTAAAAGATGTTGAGAATTATCTCCTTTCTTGTTTCAGCTGCTCAAGTGTTTTCACATTGAGGAAAACCAAGTTGCCTTGAAGAGTAGCTGGTAGGGATGCCAGAAGCAGGTGGTAGTTTGGGAAGTGCTGCTTTTGGTGTTCTAAATGTCAGTACCTTTATTGCAGAGACTGAAGTGCAGGAAAATTTAGTCTGCTCTGTATGCATAAGCAGTAATAATTACCTAGAACTAATAATAACAAGTAGTCTCGAGAGAAAAAAGCATTGCTTCAGTAAACTTAAAACCTGATTTTATGCATCTAACCTTGTAGGCTGTTGATAAGTTTATTTAAATTTTCTGATCTTATGGTGAGGAGAAGACGTCTTTTAATTTCTCAATTGGCATGTTAGGACTCTTAAAAACATCAAAATTATAAGGGATGTTTGCTAGCAATAGAATAAAGTGAGAGTTAGACCAGCGAAGAGACATACTACATTACTCTAATTATAAAATCTAAGTGAGTTTTATGCTTTGTGAAAAACAAACATGCATGTGGTCTCTTGAAATAGTTCTGCATCTGAACTATGCCGTAGTCTGGGTTTTGGACAACTTGCCTTCTCCCCTTCCCTCTTCTTCCACCTCTGTAGAATGCAGATGTTTGATTTCTTTAAAAGCATACATGGTGAATAGTCTTTTCTCTTTTCTTTCAGGGACCAGTTACTCTCCACAAGAAAATTCACACAACCACAGTGCTCTTCATAGTTCAAATTCACATTCTTCTAATCCCAGCAATAATCCAAGCAAAACTTCTGATGCAGTGAGTATTTGTGACTGATTTTTCATCCATGTGTTGCCCTGTTCATACACACCATATTTTTATAATTTTGTCGAAGTCAGGCAGAGTATACGTTGTGCTTGAGTTTTCCAACATCAGTCTTTATTTTATAAACACTCTGTAAACCCAACCTGCAGTTGTTATATGTTTTTAAAGTATTCTAATTGGTAATCATTAGACCTTTGAGTTACCTGTAATTTATTTTAAAATATAACATTATTTAAATGACACAGATAAAGAAATGTTTTTCATGAACTTTGTGGTAGATCAAGAGTGACGGTATGATTTTACTTACTTGAAATACATTACATATTATGAATTTTAATCACTTCAGTATCGAAGTTTTAGTAGTTAGAGTGGTAGTTGTGAAAAATTGCCCAAACCCAAAATAGGTAAATTTGTGATTAGTAGAAGAATTTTGGAAAGATAATAATTTTCAGGATGCTGTAAGGTAAAGGGAGATAATGCTATCAGTATTGACCTTACTGTATCCCACTAAATGTACTATTAGATTTTGTTAAGGGGTTTGATGGGAATAAATCAGAAGAAACTGGAGGATACTGGTCATGTGTTCAAGCTGTCAATGAAACGGGCATTTAGACGTGATGGAAAGCAATGACATGGGTACATAAAAGGGTGACATTTAGTAGTTTTAAAAACAGTGAAAGCTATTAAATTTGTGTATTAAAACTCTCAAGTAGTCTTTTGTCCAACACTGTATTTTAAAGGCTTACGATTCTGCGGATGATTGGTCTGAACACATCAGCTCTTCGGGCAAAAAATACTACTACAACTGCCGAACAGAAGTTTCACAATGGGAAAAACCAAAAGAGTGGCTGGAAAGGTATATGTTTGTATTTGTTTGAATTGTATAAAGAACAAATATTCTTAAGCACATTTCAGAGCAATTGAGCTTATCTAATAGATTACTGCTCTAAAAGATTGTGCTCCAAGTCTGGTGTGTTTCTACCCTTACCGTGACCTNTTTGTTTTGTTTTGTTTTTTTTGACAAGATTAGTGAGCTGAACTGGTGTATTGTGGGCTTCAACAAACGTGGATATAAGGAAGCAGTGGCTGGAGTTTGCTGACCCCACCTGTAGCAGCAAGCTCTTAACAGTTTTGTTCATCTCATGTAACTTACAGAAATTGTTATATTGTTGGGTAATGTAAATTTTTACCTAACTTTCATTTTCTTTTCTTCAGAGAGCAGAGACAAAAAGAAGCAAGCAAAATGTCAGTTAACAGTTTTCCAAAAGATAGGGATTACAGAAGAGAGGTGATGCAGGCGACAGCTGCCAGTGGGTTTGCCAGTGGAAGTATGTGGTTGTTTTACAGCAATATATTCTTGCCTAGTTTGCATTACTATTTTCTTTTCCAAACTTAAAAAATTGTAAAACATCCCTTTCCTTAGCTCTTTTTTCCTCACTTTTTCATACATAGAAACCAAAGTGGATAACACAGTTAACTTTCCCAAATGTTGTTTCTTTAAACAATTTTACTAGTGCAACATTTGCTTAATGCTTTTCATGGTGCTCCTCCTTTTTGTGGCTTTTACTGTCGAGTTTAATTATCTTCATGGGTAGTTACTTAAACAACTTGTATAATCTGTAGTTTAGTTGGACTGTCATGATCATTGAAAGCTGCTAATGTCATATTCTGACCTTAAAAATAAAGCCTTCACATCTAAAAATAATAACCTAAATCAATGGATTTTGATATCATGGTTTTCAGAGGCTTGTGTATGTTATTGAAAGCATATTTTTACCTCACCAATACTCTTAGTAAAATCATTCCTGGACTATAAATTTCTGTAAATTGGAGATTTTTGTCCTGATACCTAGCTTTAATCTTTGTCAGTTTTCTTTTGGAAAATAGTTGTACTGTGAGATTCTGTCTGTATGCTGATGTAGTTTGGGTGAATTTGTAGCATAGTTCTCACAGTAGTTTAAAAGTAGAAGCCCAAGTATCATTCTTCACCCATGCTCTTTGGATTTGACAAGGTTGATATGTATAAAGGGGTATTGTTCTGTGTACACTGAAACTTACTGCATATGCCAAAATATACTGGATGCAGCAAAAAGACAGCAGTCATGCATAATGCAGTGAGTATTTCTTTTGTGACAGGTGAAAATGTAGGAATCTATTCTCTGTGTTTACTTGGTATGTTCACTGAGTAGCATATGTTAAAGTCTTTGATCATGTGACCAGTGCAGATTAGTCATTCATTTCATATATATAAATGTCTTGAATTAACTGTAAGCTTGTTGTAGTAGTACTCAAGTGACATGGAGAGGAATTCTTTGAAGGCTAGAATGTAAAACTATTAAATTATACTTGATGTTCAGGGTTTTTAATGAACAAAAGAAAAATGGCACAAATTCTCTTCACACTAAATATAAGATGGTAATAATAGATCTTGATTTAGATTGTCTTAGGAGACTTCAAAAGTTAACTTGACTGTAACAGTCATTATAAAGCAGCCTTTCATCAAAACACAGTTCCTAACTGGAACTCTAAATCAAGCAAAGGTCAGAGAAAATGCATTTTGTCAGTGAATAGAATTAAATTTTGCTTTTTTTGATGCTGATCTGCTTGAGGCTTTTTTAATCATAAGAAGTTCAATCAGCTCTCGTTGTTGGTGTGCAGCTGTATTAATCAGTCACTGCAATCTTAGACTTGTTTCTAATTTAATCTTTTTTTTCTTATTGCAATGTTACTTGGGGAATCCTGAAAAAAAGTGGAAGACAAGCATTCCAGTGACACCAGCAGTATGCTCCCACAGAATATTTTATCTCAAACAAGCAGGCACAATGACAGAGACTACAGACTGCCAAGAGCAGAGACTCACAGTAGTTCTACACCAGTACAGCATCCCATCAAACCAGTGGTTCATCCAACTGCTACCCCAAGCACTGTTCCTCCTAGTCCATTTTCTCTACAATCTGATCACCAGCCAAAGAAATCCTTTGATGCTAATGGAGCATCTACTTTATCAAAACTGTCTACATCCACATCTTCCATCCCTGCACAGAAAACAGAGAGAAAAGGTATGTCTAATGAAATTCCCTTTAGTATTCAGGATGATGCATCACATTGCTTGTTTGAAGTATGTTAGTACTAGAATTCAAAGATTTTTTTTTCCTCTTTGATTATATGTGCTTAGAACCTGATTACTGTTTTGATGTGTTTACTTTCCCCTAGACCCCATTTGCTATATCCTACACAACTTCAAATTGACGCTGTATATATTTACCATATTCTGGCTTATTCTGCAAATTAACATTTCAAATGATAATTTGAAAGATGTGTTTTTGTAGAACATATTTTAATTCTTGTCTTCTCTCTTGTTGTTTTGGATCTTTGCCGTTTATTTGAGTTGTTACGTAGTTACACAATTTGAAAGTCATTTTGGACCATTATGTTTTACGAACTGCTGTTACTGTTTGGAAATACCAGTGTCAAACCTTTCAATCAGCACAAGCACAATACTTACAGGAAGTGAGAGTTTTCTACGTGTTTGTAAGAGCTAATCTGTTTGATTGGTATCTTGAGAAATTCTGGATCTTCAGTTCTAAATCTGCTGATAATAGGTGTTTGTTATCTGATAATACCTGTTAGATACAGTTAGAGCAAAGCAAAGATCATGACTTCACTGTACATTGTTTGTGACCTTTCAGACATCTGTCTTTTAGTTAGAGTTACTTCATTATTAGGGATGAAGAGGTCAGTAAGATTGTGAGAATGAGATGTGTGTCATTAATGATAGTGTGTTACTTTGGTGTAGTTGAGTTTTAGAGAGTGGTATTGTGCAAGAAAATTCTATTTTGAGGGCTTTGGGAGGGAGAAAAGTAATTTTTGATAATCATGTTGTGTTTTAATTTAAAATATTGTATAATTAATATGTAATTGAATTATTTTTTGAAAGATGGCTTGCTGCCTTGTCCATACTTGCCAGCTGGCCTAGTTAAATAGTTTTAAAAAGAAGACCAAAACAGGCTGTGGTCTGACACTGGTCTTGTACTCTGTTTTCATGTCTTCCACTTTTGTTTATTAAGGACTTCAAACTTCTACACAGACTTTAAAACAGCTGGCTGCTCAAAATACTCAAACAATAGCATACACTGACAAATACTGTAAGACAATTGTGCGTGTAAAGCAATTTATGTTTTTTCTTGGCACTTCTTGCAATTTTTACATAACCTGGCTTATGGATACTGACTGTAAACTACAGAGGAACAGGTTATTTTCCTATTCAACACAATAAAGCACAAAGTAAGGTGTCCTAGTTCAAGCATGGTTCTTGTACTGAGTTCAGTAGTTACCTGCTTCGGTTAAGCCTCTATTTTCTGATTGTAGTTTGATGCACTTGTACACATTACAGTGCAAAACATCTGTGTCAAGTGTTCTTTCTTTTGGTATATCTACTTTCCATTTCTCTATTTAAAATACACTTAAAACCCCTCTTACTATTATTCAGTTCTGGCATGTTCTTGATTCCTGTTTGGTGTGTGTTCAGATTTCATACTGGGTATTCTTTCGCTGCTTTACTGCACATCTTCATTAATTGAACAGCTGACTCTTACAGCAATTGAAGGAACTTCCCATTCTGACAACTGCTACAGATGTTGGCAGAGAGTTCTAATACTTCTTATATACAACATTAATTTGAGAACATGCAGCTGGGTATAATATTGAAAACAATCACACAGGGCAGTCTTGATACTGTAAATCTTACTTTAGAATCCATATTACCATGGATGGTTCCATATTAAATAATTCACTGCATTTCTGTACTCTTAGGTGTTTTTTAAATTTTATATGGTTTAAATGAATAGATTCTCTGTAATAATCATGCCTCATTGATCTGTTTCATGGCACTTGACTGTGAGCAAATATTGTACTTACTGAGCTTCAGAAAAGAGTGGATTTTGGAAAATTAGTAAATGAAGAATTAGAATAGGTGAATCTTGGGCTTGAAATTCTTACTCTAGAAAATGTGGGTTTTTACGTGTTGCTTTACCTCTTGTACAGAAACAGGAGAATTCAGTGCTGTCATGATAAAAGGACATCAAAGAGTACATTCAGTTGACTTGCCTTTTTCTGAGGAATGTTGGACTGTCTTTTTAAGGAAATTAAACCAGTGAATTTTCTGTGGCATTTTGCATATTTAAACTTTAAAAAAAGGAAGAAGCAGTGCTTTGGATGATTTACTGTTACTCATTCTCTCAGAGGTGACTGTGAACCTGCAGTACTAGAAGTATGCAGTTTATTAAGTATTTTTTGTAGCCTTTATACAAATTGAAAATACAATAATTGTCCTGAGACACTTGGTTCAATCTTCTAAAAGTGTCTT
Organism: Rhabdornis inornatus; assembly: GCA_013397075.1. Taxonomy (NCBI): domain Eukaryota; kingdom Metazoa; phylum Chordata; class Aves; order Passeriformes; family Rhabdornithidae; genus Rhabdornis; species Rhabdornis inornatus. The sequence continues at coordinate 2,673,757 of VWZS01000915.1, read as the reverse complement.
TGCAGAACTGAAAATAGTTCAAGATGTTTATGTTTACAGTAGTAAAGCAAATAGCCTTTGATTTTCTTTTTCTGTTCACTGACTATGCCATCCCTCTCTTTCTAAAAAGAGGTAAAACGGTATTTTTTTGCCTTTAAAAATAGGTTGGTCCAAATGACTGAATAATATATACAGTAGTCCTTCCTTAAATGAATTCTTGCTTCTTGTGAATGTGTTGCTGGCTGCCTAATGCTAGCATATATGTACCACTGTTTTAATAGTTCTGATTTCAGTGTGTATTTTTTTAAGCAGTAATAGTTTTGAACAGCAGAACAACAGCAAAACACAAAACCCAACAACAATGCTTTTTTCAGCTGAATCTCTTTTGCTGCAGGGGTATGTTGTAGTCCCACAAGGAGATTGAATAAAATCCCTGGCTGAACTATAGCTCAGCTGTTAGCAGTAGTCCTCTGCCCTCAATGGCTGGCAGTAGTGGAGAGTTCCTGGGGAACTATTTGACCTCTACCCTTTGGTTTGAATGTTCCAGTCAGAATCTGCTGCTTCTGTTTGTGCTCACTGTGAGTGCTTTATGCAGGTAAAGTGTGGGGTTGCTTTTCCTACTTTTTGGCTGCTTTATCTGTAGGGCACATCACATTTTCCTATTTCTGATTCAGAATGAAATGTTGTATTGTCCATATCTTAACAGTGTGTTTGTCTGTAGGATACTGCTTCTCACACCTTTTCTCCAAGTCCCATCAGGCAGCATTTCTGTTTATAGTGCAGCAGTACTCTAAAACTTTCATGAGAACACAGCAAGCTGGCCAGTTCAATGCTGGGTGGGTTGTGTTGACTCTGGTGCTTCTTTTCCTTTTCTCACCCCTGTGGTTTTCTTGTAACACTTGCTAGTCTTTAGTGGTCAGTTATTAACATTGCTTCTGGTATTGTTGCATCTTCTTTGGCTGAGTTTTGCGGTTTCAAGTATATTACTCAATTCATTTGTCGGTTAGAAAAAGTTACACGTGAGACTGTTAGTTTCTTCCAATACTTTATACTTGTCTGCTGAACATTGCTGTCACATTTATTCTGACAGCAGAGGTGAAATAGAAAAAATTCAGCTTTAAGACTGGAGTAACCCAAATGTGAGAAATAGGGATTTTTTTTATTTTTTTTTTTGGTATTTTAGATACTTTGAGGATTTTTGAGAATCTAGTTGCTATTGTTAGTATAGTTTAATTTGGTCAAATGTGTTTGCAGAATGTGTTGCTTTTCAATATTCATGATTTTGATGTGGCTTATGGTCCTTAGTCGATGAGAACTGAACTATGTAAAACAGATAAATGGGACTGTGAGTGCTCAGAGAGCTTACTTGGTGGACTGTACACTCCAGGTGCTTCAGCGCAGAAAATGTGTTATGATTCTTAATCATCAGCAGAAAAAAAGCAATTCTGTTAGCTGTTCTGGGTAGTAGTTTTTTAATCAGTGAAGCAGAGATGAGGTTTATAGGGTAACAAGATACAAACTTCTGAAAATTTTATAATGCAGTTTTCCTCCCACTGAGAGCACACATGCCTAATAGTTGCTGGCAGTGCAAAGATAACAGCTCAAGCTCACAATAAAGCGGTTGGGTAATATTGTATTGTTGACTCCAAAGGACTTTGGATGCATTTCTTTTGTTTTATATGGATAAACATTGCATCAGTAGTAGAAGCTATTTTGGAACACTCAAAGGATCATTTTAATAATTTAGGAATCATCTAGTCAACAGTAGCTGATAACTTCCATGTCATGAAAAATAAATCTTTGTTGCTATAAATAAGAATAAGAGCAAGTTAATATATAGCATTAATTTAAAGCTAGTAATTCAGGGAGTACTAGTATGTTAGCTGTCAGAAAGGGGAAAATACTTCCTTCACAAAAAAGGTATTTCCCAATTTTGTTCTTCTTTCCGCATCCACTTCTCTGTCATGCTCATGTGCCTGATGAGCTCAGCACACCCTGGTCAAGAGGAGAGTAAGCAAGTTCCAGGTGCTCACAAGAGTCCAGCAGACAGAGCAGGGTGGTAGAGGCACAGCAGAGGTGTGGCACTGTCAATGTCAAACCTCTTCATGGAAGCAGAGTAGCTGAACAGTCAGAAGGCTTCAATTTCCACCCCCTTACATTCAAGCTTGTAGGCTCAGGGTTGCCTTTCAGACTGTCAGTCCTGGCAGATCAGCTGTTTGCTTAGAAGCAAAAATTCTTGTCATAAGGGGCAGAGATTGGTGATGGCAAGATTCAGTAGCATGTGTATGTAGTACTCAAACTGAGAAGCTAAGGGTGCTTAGATAAAACTGAAGATCGTTCTGGCATAAGTGTTGAAAATGATCTGTTATTTTTTTCTGAAAGGATCATTTGGCGGTGTTATTTAAAAATTCACACTGCTTGGAAGCATCACACCAGAATGTTCCCTTTCTGACTTGACCTGGTGTTTCTACTTCAGCAAAAACTTCAGCAAACCTCTTTGCAAAACTTAAAACAAATTGCATCTTTTGTCACACAGGTTCTTGTCATACGAAATTCTGACTGATAACTTGTATTTCTTTCGTGTTGATCCAAAAGATGTGATTGTGGATCGCACTCCCAACAGAGAGAGTTATAAATAGAAAGCTCTTCCCTAATCATTGCAGCCTTCAAAAATTATTTTCATTATAAAAAGGCTTTTTGCTGCTCCATTTTCATGTTAAACCAATTAATAATTCTTCCCATTAAGTTAATCTCCACATCTAATGGTGTTTCTTTTTGCCATCCACTTTGTTTTCCTCCTTTTTTTTTTGTTTTGGATGGCTTTATTTTTTGGTCATTTTTTTTCCTATGTGAGTAAAGTTGATGGTCCAGAAAGTTGTTTAGTTCTATATATAGGCTGCGTCTAATAAACTTGTTTGCATAATTGTCAGAAAGCAAACTGTGTTTTCATGTTATTGCCACAAAGTGAATGGATTTTCGAAGTTTGTTTAAAAGCTCCAGATATTGAGACTTCATTGTGCATCACTTATAGTGGAAAAATTCGTGCAAAGTCATATTTTTTAAATCACAAGTAATTTTAAAAATAATCTTTCTTTTTTTTTAGTTATTCAGAGGAAGAGATAAAGCAAATTTTATTCAATGAAATTCTTAAAACTTGAAGAGATTGCCGTATGCTCTGTTTGAGTTTTAGATTTTATTTCATTTTTTTATTATTTAAAAAGCTTTCCTTGAGACATCCATGATAAAAGCTGAAGTTTTAGGTGAGGTTGGAGTCATTTGCATAGCATTTGTTTTGAAGTTGATGTTGACAGTGAAGTGGCTGCAATCTTGCCCTATTCCACTTCTTCAGCCATAGTCTGTGCTGTAAACCCTGCAAAAGTCTTAAGTTGTTACAAAAAAATATTTTATAATATGCAGATTAATTTTCATTTTCCATTGGTAAAATTCCAGTTGTCATTTCAAAATTGGTGTGATGGTTTATGACTCAGATTAGGTTTATGAATGACTGCCATGTAATCCAAATCCTTATTCTGCAATACTAGTGTAGATTGCTTGTTAAGGAACATGAATTGATGTTGATGCAGGTGTAGCGACCAGTGTATCAGAATTGTAGAACTACAGGATTTAAATTTATGGAGATATTTAACTTTTCTCGGCATGCTGTGTTCATCTTGACTGTGTTTCATGATGTTTGAGGGCTTCAAGTGCACTTAAGAACTACAGGATTGTGTTATTAATAAGCATTTTTTAAAATGCTAATAAGCCAGAAAATAGTGTTTAGATGTTGGAAAGTAAACTTTATTCTATGGCAAAATAAACAATGAAACAATTTCTGAGAAAAAGGAATTAGGGAGGAAAAGAAAGGAGTGAGGAGTTCCTGCTTCTATTTGTGGAAAAAGCAGGGGAAATGCATACACCCCAGTGAGTGATATTTGAGGCTTTTTGTCAGACAGGTATTTTGTCTTGAGGAGTTCTGAGTATTTCTAGGATTTAGTATCCTGTCTGAGCCATGAAGTAAAATAGATGGGTTTAAATGAAGCTAAAGAAAGTTGCGACTATATACAATTAAGTTGTAATCTGTATTTTTAACATGTGAGTTTCCATCACAGCGGAGTTTCCTTTTGTGGAGAAGATGTAAGGATCACAGGTTGAGATAAAAACAGTTTACTGGAAACAGCAATGAAATAAGAAATGAACAGTAAAAGCAGCATTATTAGAAGGGTGTATAAGAGAGGTGAAAAGTTCACTTACCAACAAAGGCTCACCATGGGGGAGCCACAGTATGGGAACTGCTGCCACCTTCTCTGACTGGAGAAAAACTCCCTTCTCCAGCCCTGGCGGTGAAGTGAGGTGATACAGAATAAATGCCCTTCCTGGCTGCTGCAGAAATTAACCCTATGCTGACCAGAACCAGGATGTTATCCACTCCTTATTCTGTACCACCTACATCATGCTCAGATCCTACACCTTCCAACTGCTGTGCTCCCAGCTAATCGCAAGATGTCTAAGAAGCATCTGATTGGTAGGTCTGAAGCAGTCCATACTCACTGTCCGTGGTAGCAATAGCATACAGTGACAGTGTCATTCAGCTGCCAGTGTTTTAAAATTCAACATTACAGATTGTTCTCATGTAAGAATCAAATCCCCTTGAAGTACACATAGTGTTGCCCTGTCCCTCTGCATTACCCACCAAGTGCACCCAGCTCCTTGAGCAAAAATATGGATGGGTTTTGCCTTTGCCTGAGGAAGGACTAATTCAAACCATCTTCCATAACACATTCTTCGTATGTGCCACAGGGACTTAATCCCCTTCTGTGGTACATGGGAGTTTTGTTTGGACAGGGCCAGCTCGCCTGGTAGAGCTTCTGGTGTTAACTAAGTGGCCTTTGCTAAATGCATCTCCCAGTGTTTATTTGAAGGTCCTACCACTTACTGCTTTCAATGTGGTTTTTAACAGTCCATTGTACAGTTCAATTTTCCCAGAGGCTGGTGCATGATAGGGAGTAATGTGTACCCACTCAATACTGTGGCCCAGGTGTCTATGAGGATGTTTTTGAAATGAGTCCCATTGTCTGATTCAATTCTTTCAGGGTACCATGTCGCTACAGGAATTGCTTTTCAAGGCCCAAGCTGGTATTCCAAGAAGTGGCGTGAGGCACAGGGTATGTCTCCAGCCATCCAGCGTTTTTTTTCTTTTCCTATCATTGTAAGCATGTAGAGCTTGCCATGGTGGGTTTGTGGAAGTGAGATACAATCAACTTGCCAGGTTTTCCTATACTTACTTTTCACCATCATCCACCGTAAAACGGGGGCTTTACCTGCTTGGTCTGCTTGATTGCGGTGCGTGTTTCACAGTTGTTGATAACCTGGAGGTACTGTCCATGGTTAAATCCAGCCTTCAACCCTGTCAGTATGTTGCATCTCTTTCCTGATGATGTGAAATGCCATGAGCCCACTGAGCCAGAAATATTTCACCTGTATGTTGCCAGTCCAGATGCATCTGAGACACTTTTATCTTGGCAGCTTGGCCCACCCATCTGTTGCAGTGTGCTTCAGTAGCCCAACTCTTGGGTATCTGCATGACAGACTTTCACAGTCAACTTTCCTACCTGAGCAGTCATGTTTTGCTACAATACAGCAGCCCAGATGGTTTTCTCTGTCTAGTGCCAATCGGTCTTTTTCCATCAGTCCTGCCACCCTCATAGAGGGCTACTGTCTATGACTCATTGTAGAGATAGAGTGTTGGTCATTTTGTCTCATTCAGTGATACATAAAACCAGGTGGATGGCTTTCAGCTCTACAACTTGACTTGATCCACCTTGTCCCTCAATAGCTTCTGTGGCTTACTTCGTAGGACTCTGTATGGCAGCTTTCCATTTTCAATGTGTCCCTGCAATACAGCAGGAACCATCAGTGAACAGACTATCACTTTTCATTTGATGGTAGCTGATTTTCTACCCCGCTTCCTCATGTTCTCTGTTTTGCTCGTAGAAAAGACACAGGTTACCTTGTCGTATGTGTCTCCTCTGTCAAGCACGGTGGTGGCAATAGCAGAGACTCTGGTCTGTACTGGCAGGGCATGGGACATTTCCTCATTGAGTTTTTCAAGTCTGTCCAAAGTCTTGGACAGTCTCCACAGCTGAGTTGTGGATCAAGATGATCTTCATATTGCTGGAGTTGGGTAGTCGCATGAAGTGCTGCTCGTTCTCTTTTCATCGACATTAATGCCAGTGAATTGGTGTATGACATGCTCTGTACAAACTTCTGCCCCATGGATTGTGTGTACTGGGCCTGATCTGAATCTACAGGAGACTGCTTGTTATTTGAATCTCTGTAGATAATACCGCCAGCACATCTGATTCATGTACTGGATACCTTTTTTCCATGGCATTCTGCCTGCTGGGGTGCACTACTAGATTGTCCTTGAGACAATGCCTTCCCTTCTGCATGAGAGGAGTCACCTCCAAAGGCTGAGAGTTTGTCTTTGTCCCAATTCCCTTTTCAATGCCCGTGTCCCAGGACAGGGATCCCAGTTGCTTGGCTTCACTACCATCTAGTTTCGTATCATGGGCCTTGATACCTCAGCATTCGAGCAGCTAGGTCACCAGGGGTTCATCTAACTGGCCGTTGAAATCTTTCTGCGTATCTCAAAACCCAGGGATTGGGTGATTATCTTTGGCCCTTCTTCTTCCTGCTGTTGTGATGGTTCTACTCCCTCTTCATCCCTCACTAACTGAACTGATTTGATCTTGGATTTCTTCTTTTGTACAGGGGCAACTGCTACTGGCACAGGTTTTTCTTCAGGTTCAGCTGCTGTTTGAGGGGTCTCAATGCCTGTTTGTTAGTTTTCCTCCTGTTCTCCCAGAGGGACTCTGCTGCTGAATTGTCTGGTAAAGAGTAGCCAATGCCCGACATACTTGCAATGATTTGCTCCTCTCTGGAGATGTCACATATTCCTCCTTGAAAATACTCTGCTGCTTTATCAGGATCCTTGTAGTTGTTCAGGGGTGAACTCCCAAACCATTGAAGCAGAGAATTTTCCCCAAAACTGGCCCATTTTCTCCCACATTCCATGCCACTCATGACAATCCACCTGCAGGACAGACCTTCTTAGGAATCTCTCTCAACTCTAAACGTGGTGTGGGCCACGCTGACCCTAAACGTGGTATAGACTGTACTCAAGAGACAGAGCAACAAGACCACCCTGTTGTAAACAACCAGAGGAAATCCAAAATTCACAAAAGCTGGTTTAACACGCCTGAGAGAGACAAAGGGGATAAAAAACTGGGGAAAATTACCTGACCCTGTTCCACCACAGACTAGGTACAATTTAGTGGCCCCCCAGAGGTGGGCCCCAAAGGAAGGGTAAAAAACTGAGCACTGAATACTGAACACATATCCCAAATGACCCTCATTGCCCCACATGTCATAAACTGGTCTCCCACAATACAACAACACAGCAATCCTGATCCCTCTCTCTCCTTGCTCTGAAAAAACTACCATGGTAGGCACACAGGGCGTATATAGAATATACATATATAGTATATTCAGCATTAGGTGCCACAACCATGTGAACAGACCTAGCAACATTGTGATCATTGACTCGCTGCCTAGTACAACAAATGCTTAAATCAAATTTGTTTCAAATCGCTCTGGTTGTCTGATTGAGATCTGATTGTCTGAAGCCTTTGTTGCCCATTGGGTGACTCCAACAGCAACACATAAAGCTATTGAGGTTTATGATCAGTGTTATGATCATGCACCATTCACTCACTGCTTCCTCCCTCTCCCCTGTGACAGGCTAGAGAGGAGAATTGGAGGCACAAAAGGAAAAGAGTACAGGTTGAGATAAGAAAAATTTACAGGAACATTAATGAAAGGGTGTGCAAGAGAGACAATTCACACTATGCCACTGGACATACTCCCTTACCCCTGCCCCTGGGAGTGAAGTGGTATAGAATAACCAGTCCTTCTGGCTACTCCAAAAATTAACCTCGTCCTGGCCTGAGCTAGTGCAGCTACTGAATACTAACAAGAAATACTTGAATTTCTACCAATACTTTTACAGGGTTCTGGCTTTTCTTTTTTTTTTTTTTTCAGAAACAGGTTTATAGCTTGAGTTTCAGTAATAATAAATTAATTTGTGTAATGCAGTGATGCTCTGAACAGTCATTTTACTCTGCGTCCTCTATGATGTTAAATACCAGTTCTAATGTGGTGTACATGTAGGTAGGCATAATCCTAGAGATGTATTCTTTTATAACATTTAGTGTTTTGGTTTTGGGTTGTTAAACATCTCAGAAGATTGGAAAGTTAGCATTTTAACATTAGGTGTTATCCTTGCTTTGTATCTTTTCTCTAGGTTTAATAGGGTGATTGTACAAAAATATCTTTCATAGATACATTTTAACACATACATAAATACCTGGAGTAATACAGCTATGAAATAGTGTATTGTCTGAAAGAAATAACTTGGCTGTATTGTGTAGATGCAATTCAGTGTGCATTTTTATTGCATAAAAGCTCAAACTAAAGCAGTTTTACAGACCTTGTGGAATTCAGTGTTTTGAGTGACATATTTTGAGTTCTGTTATTCAAGAAATAAGTGAATACCCAGGACTGGTGGGTATAAGGTTTATTTTAACTGCCTTGTTAGCTTGAGCTTGCCTTTGATTCAGTGTATTTTCTGTTCAGAACTGCAGCATGGGTGAAAAGCACTTCCAGCTGTTTGGTATGGTGGTGTGGTTTGAGGGTCAGGTTATTGCTTATGTGACTAAATAACACAGTAGTGAGTTGCTGCTTTACTTAAAATAACTTAATATTTAACTGTGAAGACAAACCTAAATACATTAAATATGTTTTTAAATAAGTGCTGGCAGTTGCTCAGTATCCTTTTTTGATTTTGAAATGGGGGTATTTTGTGTTTTGGGGGTTTTTTAATGATTGTTTTTCTGGTAAGGTTCTCAAAGCTGTAGGTAGCAGGCTTGTACATTTAAGTACTAACATGTCCCATTGTGCTTATTTCCCTTGCTTTTGTCTGCCAGTGTATCTTGATCTTATTTGGACTATGACAGATCCAAGTTCAATTTAAACTTCACATGTTTTTGTTTAGTATAAGATTCTTGTTTGTTAGGTGTCTCTTGACCTGCAGTTGTCTTAATGTTTACTTTGAGTACTATAACGTAAGATTTTATATGCAATACTTACAACAAAAACTTTTAGTAATGACTTAGTGTTTTAATGGTAACTAATACCTAATCAGCTGTCCTAGTTCACGTGTTACTGAAAACCATACTGAAATTTTGTAACTGGTTTTTATTTTTTTCACTGTCTTCAATCTTTGTAACCCTTTTTGTCCTTTTTTAAGTTGTTCTTACCAAAGCTCCTGGCCAAATGACCAGGTCCCTTCACAGATAAGTTTCAACCAACTCTGAGGAGACTGTAACTAGATATGGGCACATCTTTTTCAGAATTTCACGTGAAACTCCAAAATATGTCTTTGTGTCCTGGCTGTTGCATCCTTTCAAGCTTTCAAATTTGGATTCTTCAGCAGGTTTTTTTCTGGTTCAGATTTCTCAGCTACTTGTCTGCAAAAAGTTTTCTGGAGTATTTGTGACCTTTATACTGTGTTTATACTGTAACAGCATGGAAGCAGAAATCCTCTTCCCAGTGAGATTAGAAATCTTAGTGAAAAGATTTTCACATTGTTACTCCCTTCCGTAATTTTTTATGTTTCTTTTTTTAGGGTTCTTCTCCAAATTAGTCTTGGAAGTTACAGTTAAGGTTATTGGAATACAAAAGCTGTTAGAAATTCTGTAACATTTTATTCTTAAGTAGTAAAACAAAACAAGGCCTTTTCGCTTCTTTACTGATAAAGTCAGCATCATCTTTCACCGTTTCTCCAAACAAAAAAACCAAGCACACCCTTAAATAAAAGAACTTCCCAGCCTGTTTTCCCAATTCATTTGAACTTTTTCTTGTAATGTAGACTGTCCAGGTTGGCCTTCTCTGCCCAGTTTGAGGTGCTGTAGAGGTGTTAGTCTTGACTGACTTTGGGGGCAGGGGTCTCTGAGAGTTTAATGAGGATGAGGGAAGGGGGAGCTAAGATTGAAATATAATGATCCAGGTTTCTTAAAGGAAGGATATTTGAAGTGATTGATGGTACATCTATAGTAAGTTGAAGCACTTTCATTGCAAAGATTTCTCATGCTATTGGAATGGAAGAGTAGCTTTCTGTTACTTGGAAGTCATATTTAAAATTAATTAAATTATTCATACTCATCAGAACAAATTGCCGTATAGTATAATTGAATTTAAGTATTATGTATTTCTGTGGGTAATAAGTGGTAATATTTCCTAAAATGGTATTAATAAAATAGAGGATATAGGTCTTAATGCTTCAGAAGAAGCTGACAAGTCAAAAATTAATTATGGGCAGATGAATTTTTAGATATTTTTCCATTCTGCTGTGGGGATGTTAACAGCACTGTTTTTACATTTCTAGTACAGCTCGTTATCCTTTCTAAATCCTCAGCAATGTAGCTGTATTTTATTCTGGTAGACTTTTATTTGTGGCATCTTGTACTGGTCTCTTCATAAATGAAGCATGACTTATACCCTCCCCTCAAATTTGACACAGTAGCCTATATGCGAAATTCATGGGCTATAAGGTTTTGTTCATAGAATATGTTCATAGTATATAGAAAGATTGGAATCATAAGTAAAAATGTAGAATGGGAGTGTAGGCACAGGAAAAGAAATGATAGGAAGTTTTGGTCCATATTTGCCATAAAAGCTAAAGAAAAAAATGTCCCATTTTTAATACTGCCTGCTTTTCATCCACTATCTTGAAGCGGCAAAGTTGCGTGTGTGTGCTTATAATAAATACTAGGTTCAGTAGTGTAAGCTGCATTAGAAATCAGCTATCTTCAGTTTTTGTTCTACTAATGTTGTGAGTTTTTTTCTTAAAATGGTAGTTAGGCATTTGATCTTCTGAATTTAATTTGAATATTGTACTAGTGAGTTGTCAGGTTATATTGGGGAAAATGAAAAATACTCTCTGTCTTCTGTTCAGAGTCTGCATCTGTGGACAAGTCTGTATCCCATTCTTGCACAACTCCTTCTACATCTTCTGCTTCTGGACTGAATCCAACTTCTGCGCCTGCTTCATCTGCTCCTACAGTTCCTGTTTCACCTATCCCACAATCACCAATTCCTCCATTACTTCAGGACCCAAATCTCCTTCGACAGCTGCTGCCTGCTCTGCAAGCCACCTTGCAGCTTAATAATTCTAGCGTAGATATATCCAAAATCAATGAAGGTAAGGATTCTTTAAAGTTCATGTAATCTCTCATTTACGTACATTAGTGTATTATTGAATACCAGGCTGTAGTAAATGAAAGCCTTATTTTAAATGAAAAGTGAATAAATGAATCCCTAGGCAAAGTGGAGATTTTTGTGGGGTTTTTTCCCATTAAACCTTCTCAACATTTAAGGTTCTCAAATTGATAAATGTTGATGTACATGAGTAGTCTAATTGAGACTGGTGACTTAATCTCTGTATCAGCATTTGTCTGTTGCACAAAATTTTGTTAGAGCTCTTTGTTCTTTTGTTTCGTGCACTTTTCTTTGTTTTCTGTAGTTTGTGCTGCTGTTCTGTTAATGTGTGTTGCAAGTAGTGAAACTTCTAGGGGTTCTTAAATCTTGTTGCCTAACAACTTTTTTCTTTAGCATAACAAGTTAGCCTCTCTGAATACAGGTAGCAATCTCAGTAAATTTGCTAGCCAGTGAAATTTTGTACGTTTAATTGGTGTGTCCCTTAGATTTTTGTCACATTGGCTTAGTTTGTTGGAAGTCAGTTTATCACTTACCTATAGTGCCTTTTGGTGCAAGAGCAGGTAGAGTTGATGTATTTTGAATGCAGTTTTATCTAATGTGTCTGCATGTGACAGGCTGCTGATAAAGTGGTGTAGAATTTTTTTGTTTGCTTCTTGTGCACAGATCACCAATTTAAATAGGAAGTAAAACATTTACTTGTAGTGCCGAGAGTTAATTGTCTTTAACTTTCTGAAAGTGCAAATCAATTAAGTGAAAATACATACAAAATATTCTGTACCTTGCAATTATTTATCAGAAAAAGCTGTCAGTTGCTTCCTTTTAATCAGCAAATATTCTGTCTTCATTTAGTACTAATAGGTGAATAGGTCACTGGTTTCTTTTTCCTGTGCAGGGGGAAGCCTTAAAACTGTAGTGCACTAGGTTGGATTGAAAAAAGGAGTGTAATGGTTATGTTGAAAAATGAAAGGTCCGCTCAACTCTTAATTGTATTTTATTAAAAAGCTGCCTGGTGAAATTTCTAGTAATTTTCTCTTGCCATAACTGAGCAGCAGCTGTTTATGTCTTGGAACAAGAGTGTTCAGAATTGTTGTGATGGCATGAGGGCCTGGCTGTGTCCGTGTGGGCACAGTGGCTTCACCTTACACAGCAGGGCTGCCCTTACTGTGAACGTGATTCAGAGTTATTCTGTGCTTGTGCTGGTGACTCAGTTTTTTTCAGGAGTGTGCATGGGTGGAATGTATGTTTAGGAAGTATCCCACAGAGCCTGTAGACCTTTTTGGAAAGGTTAGTTCAGAAGCTTGTGGTTCAGGGTCTTGTCGTCTCATAGTGCAAGATGCTCTTCCTGTATTGTGCAGTTTTAAAATGGTTAAAAATGACTATTTTTTTAACTGGGGCAGATGGCATGGGACACCTAAATCCAGAACAGATAAGGGGGTTTTTTATTAGTAAGAAGAAACACAGATTTTTTGACTTGAAAGATATTTGTTTTCCTCGTGAACATGAAGTCTGTCCCCATCTCTTTCAGTGAGTTAAAGTGATTATGATTTTTGCTTTCTTAAAAAATTATTGTAGGGTAAAAAAACTTCACGTACATTCTGCTTACTACAGTAGCAAATCGAAAGAATTTTCTCTTGCTGTTTACAAGAATTATTACTGATCCATAAGGTCAAGCAGAGATGTTGAAGTTATTTTTAAAAGAATTTCTGTAAGTGTGTATCTTAAAGTTGAAACTGCTAAAGAAAGGACTTGCTAGACATTCCAAGTCAACTTGAAGTCAAGTAACTGAAAATTCAAGTGGATCTTTGGTCATGGTAGATATGGGAAATAATCTGAAAGAAAATGTACCTTAAATGCAATTAGCCAGTTTGAATAGTTTAAAGTGGTGGTCTAGAATTGTCAGTTAAACAGAATGTTTGTTTTCAGTTCTAACAGCAGCTGTGACACAAGCCTCTCTGCAGTCTATACTCCATAAAATTCTTACTGCTGGACCATCTGCTTTCAATATCACCTCCCTAATTTCTCAAGCTGCACAACTGTCTACGCAAGGTATTCGGTCTTTTTTTCACTAATGTAAATTTGTTACACAGCGTTTTAAAAAGGCTGATACAGTTGTAGAATCTGTCTCTTGTCATATCTTTGGCCACATGGTGTGGAGAATGTTGAATGACTTTTTTCCAAAGAGAGGATAAAAATTTGTTACTGAGGAGCCTGACACTCAACTAAGTAAACATGCTTTTTGTCTCACCTTTTGGGATTTTCTTTGTATGTTAAGTAATTTTGTATGAGTAATGTGAAACTTCTGTGAGACTGTCTCAATTTATTTTGGATTGGAATTCAGTGTTACTTAACAGTATAAAAACACAACTCTTCCTTACTTCAACACCCATCTTGTAGTACTGTGCAGCTGTGACTCTGTCTGGTGGGGGCCTTTTTTTCATCTTCCAGGCAAGATACTGTTTCAGGTATTTCAATATGTCTTGGCTTGTAACTTAATAAAAAGACTTTAGAACTTTGATTTAGAAACTTAAATCAAAACAATGAATTTACCTACGATAAATGAGTAGGTAAGCCGTACTAATGGTGATATTTAAACATGGGTGGGGAACTGTTGGTATATGCCTAGAATGGGTTAATAGGTTTCTATATAAACTGTTCATGCTTTCTTTTGGTTAAATCAAGTTGAGCACTCTAAAATAGGAGTCACAAATTATTTAGTCTCTTCTTGTTTAAAAAGCATTTCCTAATAGCTTCTTGTCTTTCCTTCTCCCCTGAAATTTTAGAAGTGGGATGTTTGAGGGAAATGCAATTCCTTAGCTAGGATTGTTGTTGAACATTTGATTGTTCTAGTTGCTCACAGTGAACATGTTTGTGTGTCATCTAATATAGCATACTCCAAAGTACCAAAAGAAAATCTAATTCGCATTTAAGGTAGGAAATGTTTTCATTAAAAGCAATTTTTTTCCTATACAGCTCAGCCATCTAATCAGTCTCCAATGTCTTTAACATCTGATGCCTCATCACCAAGATCATACGTGTCTCCAAGGATAAGCACGCCGCAGACTAACACTGTTCCACTTAAACCTTTGATGACTACGCCACCAGTATCATCCCAGCAGAAGGTAAGCTCCTTTTGATTTATTCCATATTGTAGTAAGAAGCCATTATACATAATATTAAGTATTGCACCTATATATCCATGTGCTCACAGTTGTATATAGGATCATAAAATATATGTGTTATCTTTCCCAATAGAAACAACTGGAAGCAACTACTTGACTGTATTTTGGCATTGCAGCTTCAGCATGAAATCTAGTTTACTTTTCTTGAAGAAATTCTTATGCTGGCTTCAGAGGCTGTCTGGAGATATTACCAAGGCATTCGTATTCTAGCATATTTAAATAGAAACAAAAAAATACTTCAAAGGCAACAGCTGACAGAGTTCTCTAGACTTACCCAATAAAAGATATTCAGAATGGGAGGGAACTTCTTGAGGAAATTAACTTGATGTAGTCTCAGATTTGGTTTAGAAATGTTCTAGGTGTTTACAGATCAATAATATCATGTCCTTTTCCCTTCCTGCCCCCTCGCCTCTCTTTGTTCAGAATTTCTTCATTGGATCAGTGACTAGGAAATGTATATTGAAGCTAACGTATAAGCTCCTGAGGTTCTTTCTGAGAAGCATGACTGTAGGCTGGGGTGAGATACCCCCACCTTCCTAAAATCTGTGTTCTCTATCACCACCCCGCTTAGCTAAGGTGCTTTTTTCTCAATTTTCTCCTCACAAGTGTACCTCTAATGTCTTGGATGCTTTTGAGGAATACTTTTCAGGAGAACACATTGCATTTCTCATTATATTCAAAATACCTTACTTTCTTTACTCAGACTTTTTTCACGGGTACAAAGAAAGCTAAGTTATTCTCCCAGTTTCTTGTGATCGACAGTGGTACAATGAATTACAAAGGCTTCGTGTGCGTACCAGTACTGGTTGTTACCTTGGTTTCTTGCCCCTGGATTGCATCCTCCATCTATGTTCACATCCCATAGCTAGGTGGCAAGTAATGAAATTATCAAATAGCAACAGTGGAATATTTGGCACTTCCAAATCCCTGAGATAAGAAAAAGAATCTTCTTAAATTGTGTACTGTCAATAACTGGAAGTAGATCTCTTCTGGTCTCTACAACCCAGAGATTGTTTGTTAGTCCCAGAAGTAACAAATTTTGATTCAGCAGCAGATACTTTGCCAGTTCAGTAGGGAAAGAACTGTCTTGATAGTTCTTGTATTTATGTAGCTCAATTCATGAGATGGGAACTTTGGTGATAGCTCCAGTGGGAGTGAGCATGTCTGTTTTAGTAGCCTGTTGGATATGTCAGTCAGGCTAGCTTGTCCAGTTGTAAGGTTTGAGGTAAATTTTGCCTAATCAAGATGTGATGCTGTGCCAGGACACACTTGGTTTTAGAGCACATAGGCTTAGGGCAGACAAAGCTGAACTGGCCCTGTACAAAAAGAGCCCAGTGCCAGATGCACAGGTATTTGGGCTGGCTGTGGCACTACGGTAGTGCCGTTGGCACAGTACTGTTGCTTGAACATGTCAGTACTGCTTTCAGACTGAAGCTGGCGTGTCTGCCTGCAGGTGTGCTGTGTGCAGCTCGGGGGTCATAGACTCCAGGAGCCTGGGTGTCACCTTTTGCCTTCTAGCTGTGTGTGTGTTGTGTGTTCAGAAACTATTCTGAATTTCTGCAAAATAGCTGTGTAATGCACTTTGCACAGACTGGTCAAGCTCAGTGAGAATGTTACTTTTGTTTGTTTGGTTTGTTTGTTTGTTTTTTGAATTTATTTAGCCCTTACTAGTTTTCTGTTTCTGGTATATATATTTACAGTCTTTGAAACACTTGGAAAACATGGAATAGTTGAGAGGTTTTGTGGTTCCTTTATCTTACAAATCCCACTTTTTCTTTAAGGTCCTTTTTTTGTTTGTTTGTTTGTTTGGTTTGGTTTTGTTTGTTTTGTTTTTGTTATGCTTTGTTTTGTTTTGCTTGGGTTTTTTTTGTTATTTTTACCAGCCAAGGAGCTGGTTACTTTACCAGCTTGGATCTGCAGCATTATTCCATTATTGCTGTTGGACTTCCTTTTTGAAATTGTTCTATTTGAACAACCTTGATGGTTTAATGTCTGCTCACAGGCTGAGCAAAATGCAGGCATCACTAGCAAAGTTCTTCATGCCACACATTTTTTATAAAGGTACTTGTGTAATCTGTTCTCATAAATCAGTTTACTAACTGCTACTGTTTCATCCCCTTCAACTATATAGTTCTGTTTATTTCAACAGCAGAGTAATCTTACAATTATCTTACTTTTTCCTTTTAGTACCATGGGCTTTTCATGTGCTATTCAGACTTTTTTTGTATATGCCTATTAATCAAAAAATCAGAACACATTTTCATTTTGATAATTTTAAAGTGTGACTTTTCCTCTTGACATACAAGAGGAATTGAATTTGCATTAAGACCCCCACTGTGTATTTAAATGAATCAAGTTATGTCTTGAGTTTGCTTTAGCAGATAGTGTATGTGTCTTTTCAGATAGTGTCTACCATCTGTGGTTTGTTTCACAAAGTCTGTTGCTAAAATAGAGAATTTCTGGAGGTTCAGGTGACCACTAGTTAGTAATCTACACTAATGTGCAATCAGCAAATGCCAGACAGGCTGGACAACTTGGGTTTTTTTGTCTTTATGGATCCCTAAAAGCCATTTTTACTTTGTTCCCTCCCTTTTCTCTTAAAATTGTTAGCTTGATTTTGTGGGGTGGAGGATAAATTTTGAAGCCAAATCTCTCTGAACATACTTTTAAAATTGGCTGAGGTATGCAAAGCATTGGGCAAGATGAAGTATCTTGAACTTCATTTGCTGTAAATTAGACATTACTATATTCCCAAACTTCTCATCCTGACAGTTCAGAAATACACAGAGGAGACTGTATCTTACTTCTGGTGTCTTAATACCTTGCATTGAATGTGTACTACAAAGGAAAAGCAGGAAGGTACTGATGACTATTTTTGTAGACACCTGTGAGTTTAGAACTTAGAGAAAAGGGAGCAGCAAACTGATAAATACGCTTTAGATTTTCTTCGGTTGTTTGTTTTTTTTTTTTTATAGAGATGTTTTTAATATGCTTGTGATGTAATTATGTTCTTGACACTGTATAATGTATTTTCAAGTAGGGAACTCTTAAGTTTGTACATGAAGATTTTATTTGGGTAATGAACAACTCTTCTGAGGTTGAAAATTAGCTCAGTGCTTAGATGGAACATAGAGTCAAAAATAATATTGAGTTGAACTGTTTTGCCTAATAAGCTTGCCATATTTTGACAAGTTACATGGGTCTAAATTTGCTTCTGTTATGTCTATTAATAACCCCTTCTTAGTAAAAAAAAAGTCTTTCTGTCACAGCTGTGGAACTAGAATTTTTTTTAGAAGTACACCTTGTGAAGAGAATAAAAACTGTGTCAACAAAAAGGCCTTGTATCAAAAAAACCCCACAGGTTTTGAAACTGTAATTTCCTTGGTTTTCTCTGTTTCTTAACCACTTGCTCTTTACTGTGGAGGGATTCTAATGAAAATTTGAACTTTCCAGGTTGCTACTCCAGGTGTTAAACAAGGACCAGCTTCCCAGGCAGCACCTCAGCAGCCAGTAATAGCTGACAAGCAGGCAGGTCATGAACCTGCCTCTCCACGAAGTCTTCAGCGTTCAAGGTACATTGAAATGCTTCTCTGTTCTGTCATTCGTTTTTTTACCTGCATTCAGTGTGTGTTGTATATGTTGCAGTTAGTGGACTCTTCTTTGGCCTGTTTATTGATTTAACTGCTGCTGCTGAGATGATGCAGCTGAGTACCTTTGTTACATAGTTAATGTGGTAGATTCTTCATTTTTGGGGTAATCACTAGACCATTCTCACAGAAGCAAAATGGAACTCATAGTTGTATTCTGTCACTCTGGTGTCAGTTTTACAAGTGACATTGTATTGTGATTTCAGAGTTGGGAGTTTGTCTCTGTGCAGTTACAGAATCTGTGATTTGCTTAGCATTGGTGTTTGTAGTGTTTTGCTGTAGTGTAGTTTGATTTTGAAATTGGTATGATTTTTTGGTTTGTCAGGTGATTTTGCTGCTCTAATGAAAAACATTAAAAATTAAGTAAGTTTCACAAATACTTTCCTTGGCTAGACTTTTTTGTCAACATTGTAACTTACTCAGATGTTGCATGGTAACAGCATTTAACCATTGATTTACAAGGTGGGTTTAGAATCTGTATCTTGTTTAAAATTTTTCCTTTGGGAAGATGGACTCTTCATAGTGTCAGATGTTCTGCATTTTGTCATATTGATTCCAGGGGCTGTAACCAAAGATGTGTCATGAGATCCTTTTGTGATGGAGTCATGGTATAGAACTGTGGCAGAAAGAGGTTGACTTTTTAGAGGTTCTGTAAATCTACAATTCTTAATAGCTAGATTTTTAGAGTGGTTGAATAAGGTGTGTGTTGTAGTATGGTATTAAAAAAACAAGCAAAAAACCAAAACCCAATACTCCTGCTTTGTCAGCATACCTGAAGCTACACGTGGTGGTCCTTTCCAGATCATAAAATAGTGAGGTCCTTTTATCTGCCGTTCTGGGACTAATAACAAAGGGGACCTTTGTTTTTCTTTGTTGGTTTTGGCTGTTTGGTTCTGTGGGGAGAAGGGATTTGTTTTGTGTTTTGAGGTTTTTTTGGGGGACTGGGTTATCTGTTGTGTGCTTGGCAGTCCTGTCCCAGAAGCTGACTTTACTGGAGACCCTGCGGTGTTGAGCAGTTTGAGGGTATAGACACAAGCAAGTCAGAAGTTTAGAGTTTTTAATGTAGCCTGTTTTACAGACACTTGATTCTAGTCTTTCTAGTCTAGATTACAAGCCTGTAACTAATTTATCTCTTTTAGGAGAATAAAGGCAAAATGTCCAGCTCCAGTCCTAGTAATTATGAAGGGTGCTATTTAAATCTTTCTGAATCACAGTACCAAAGATAATATTACACTTTGCAGCAAGCTAAGCTTGAGTTGGTGAGGTTTGGGGGGACAGCTCTGTCACAGACCCTTTTGTTCGTTGCTCATCACCCTTTCCCTACAGGGACTCTTCTTAAGAAAGATAGTCTTATTCTTGGAAACCTTTACCATGGCTTGGAGTCTGTGAGAGTTGATACTGTTGGGCATTTGGCCTGCTGCTCCATACCTCACCCTCCTTTTGCATTACATGACTTTGTACTCCAGCATGACCCTTACCTACAGTGAATTTAGGGATCTACTGTCCCTCTGCAAACCTTTGCTCCATTTGGCATCAGCGTTTTGGTGGAAGAAGCTGAGTTTGCCCCAGCACTGCTGAAGCAGGGGTGTTGTGCAGGTAGCACAGTCCCATGGCTGGGGGGGAGGCAGTGTCCAGGCCAGGATGAAGGATACTGAGACAGTGTTAGTATTGTTCAGTATCCTGTATCTCTTAAATTAGTACACAGAAGAATTTGTGACTCTTCTGTATTGTGCATTGTGAGTTCATGCAATTTCAGTTTGCTTTGGAAGCATCTCATTCTCAACAAATGGAAGATTAAGGAATGGGTGGCTTGGAAAAACCTGTGTGACTGATAGTTTCTTCTGTTGAGTGCAGTGGAATTGAATGAAAGTGGACCAGCTCAGATTGATTTACTTACTTGCTGTGTCCAGGCAGTATGTCTGAATTGATACGGTTCGGATGATTCCTTTGTAGGTGAAAGCAGTTGGTTGGATTGGGAACTGCTCTTGGGAGCTAATGTCCTTTACAGTTTATAGGAGTGAACAACAATTTAACAAACTGAACTATGGACAGATGGTCCAAAATCTTTTTAGCTCTGTGAATTAAGGTTGCGTTTTTCTCCAGCTTAAATACAGATTAATTGAGCAGAAGTTAATCACAACTACGTTTCCTTGGCTCATTAAAAATTTTAAGTGAATGGAGCTAAAATTATTTTTGACTTGTTGGGGTGGGAACACTGTGTATTAAAACCTGAGTAGCTATTGCTAACTTTAAAGAAGTGAACATTTCCTCCATATAAATTGGTAAATTAACATAGTTCAGGCATACAGCGAGTCTGTCTGTTAGAGATTATTCCAAAGATGCACCATGAATTATGGCTGCTTTAAAATTGAAACTACATGAGTGCTTCCATAATTAATGGTTTCATCAGGTTCTTTTTGTTTTCAGAAAGGACTGAGAATTTTTTTTTCTTTACCTTGGGAAAGTCCTGTGAAGGGAGGTATTTCATTCCATTTTTTTATGTTGTAAAATTCTGATGTTTGTAGGAGTGTATTTCAGAACCATTGTGCTCTCGTACCCTTGTTATAGATGTTTTTGCTCCTCTGGAGGCATTCTGTTACTTGTGACATAGTCAGTCTTCAGCTCAGCTAAGGCAAGTGTTAGCTTTTAGTGAAGCATTTGGAAATACTGTGGTAGTTTGGAACAGTCATTGCTGCATTCGTAGCTCCCCCTGCTGCTAGCATAGCAGTGCTTAGGATATTTTGTGACAATATGTTTTAGTCATAGTTAAGACACTACTTTATTTTTGAAAAGCCCACAGATTTTATTTATTTATTTTCTTGAAATGTTGATGTGTTAGAGTTATTTTTACTGATGAATTAGAAGACAGGCTGATAAATGAAGAGGAGGCTAGTCACAGGGGGAACTTTAATTCTAGTATAACTAAGGAGTAAGTAAGGTTGTGCCTGAATTCTACTTAGTTAATGAAAGTAGCCTTCTCCGCACCATCACTATGCTGATGCTAAATGAATACATTGAAACTAAGAATAATTTACTTTGGAACTGAATGCTGGTTGTGGTCTAGTTTGGTCCCAATTTAGTGCAGGACTGGCAGGTTTGAATTGCTAAGGACATTATTTCAGTGATTTTTCTTTTTAATATCTCAGAATATCTTCTGAGATTTGACTGCCCTTATGGTGATTTTTTTTCCTTGTGTCTAATTAGAATTTCCTTTTTGCAACTTATCTCCACCTCTTGTGCTATCAGTGCACATCTCTGAAAAGAGCCTGTTCTCCCCAAAAGTAGTAAAAATCTGTAAAAAGATCCCTCAATCCCCTTCCCCTCAGCCTTCTGTTTTCCAGACTGGATAAACTTTAAACTTCTCCTGATACAGCATGTGCTTCAGCCCCTTAGTCATCTGTGTGATCCTCTGCCACATTCCTTTGCTATGGCAGTTTAGTTCTTGTCTGGTTTTAGGCTTCCCACTACACAGTGCTCCAGATACTGTGACTCTCATAAACTCTGAAAAGACGTGGGGAATTGATTTTTTTTTATAGGGGAACTGCTTCATCCCTCTCATCAACTTGGTGACTCTCTGGCTTTGTTCCAGCAGGTCCATGTCAGACATCCAATTTGTTGGCTGTAATTCTTAATGCTGTAATTCTTTGCAAGCATGAGTTGATTAAGATAGATGTCTGGGCATTGGACTAGAAAAATAGTTGTATTTTGTAAGGATGTTTTCAGTCTTCAAGGGGACTGACAGGTAAGGTGATGAATCGAAAGTCCTTTAAAATTTGGTTCTCCTTCATAATACTTTCTTCTTGCCTGCAGATGATACAAAGTTTTAAGAAATAGACTGAAATTATGGCCTATGTTGAAAAGCTTGTGCCAGTGGGAGAGTTGTACTTACACAATTAGTGCTACTATTTCTTAGTGTATGTAGTGCCAAAGAACATTTAACTGTGACATACCATCACTGTTATGCTGAGTATGTTCCAGTAAAGCAGTCAAGTTTGATGGCTACAAACACACCGCTCCTGTGATACTTCTGTTCTCCTGAGTGCATTCAGTGAAGATGTACGTCACAAAACCATCTAGGTTGTGTTTTGACATGAGAGTAAACTCCTCAAATCCCATATGGCTGTATTTTCAGATCAGGACATCAGGCATTGTTCTTAACGATTATTGTGGCAAACCTCTATTGAATAAACCTGTTTGACTCCCATCTGATACACGATTACTGAAAATCTTAGGGTTGCAGCTGTTTGAAGGAAGAACATACATGTATATATTTTCCATCCAACACTATCTAGGCACAGCTTACATCTCTTGAACAGCTCTCAGAGTTAGAAACCAGACAAACACAAAACTCTACCAAACAACAAAAACCTCCTGTTACATTGTAGCACTCAGTTCCAATAAAAGTTAGAGGTTTGTAGCAAGGTGGCACAGGGTCGGTCTACCAGAAGTATTTACTTGTGGTTTAAACACTTTATGTATTTTTGTGCCTGGAAGTAATGAATTTTCAGTGTTCATTTCTCTGTAGGTTTATGTATGTTTTAAAATGCTCACTTGCTTTTTTTGATTCTTTCTTCTAGTAGTCAAAGAAGTCCATCACCAGGTCCAAATCATACCTCTAGCAGCAGTGCATCAAACTCAACACCTGCACCACAGAATACATCTGTACGACCCACATGTTCATTAACACCTACGCTAGCAGCACACTTCAATGAAAACCTTATAAAGCATGTTCAAGGCTGGCCTGCAGATCATGCAGAAAAGCAGGTGAGTACTCCTTTGTTACCTGTAAGAGTGCATAATGTGTAGCTTAAAATTTGGGTTTCTTACTCAGGTTGCTTTTGCTAGGAATTAAAAGTATTAAAACACTTATGCTTGTCCTTAGCCAGAAGAGAGGAGAGGAAAGAGATTGGGCCAGACCTGCAGGTTTTGTATGTGTTTGCCTTCAGTGGTTGGGTATTTTCAGTCTCACTTGAAGGGTCAGTGCTTTTGAAATTCCCTCAGAAGAGTAGCTATCCTTGTGACTATTTTCTTACTGCTGAAGTTATGTTGAAATTTGCAGAGAACATAGAGTTCAACATATTTTTTCATGATGATATTTTGGTTATGAGGAAAATGTTATAAATTAGGTACAGAGTTAAACTATTTGAGACTACTCCACAGTTTTAGTTACTGGCTTGTTAGTTCTACACAGTGAAAAAGAAACTCTACATTGTTTGGAAATTTGTGTAGAGTACTCAGACTGAATTTGGGCTATTTTTACATAATGGGAAATCCAGTCGAACTGCCATCAATATATTATAGCTAATTGCATGAAACCTGTTCTGTTGTAGTAATACAAGGAAACTGGAGGCATGTCAGCTGCTTGGAACATATTACTCAAAGGAACCATATTGGTTATTGAATCCAGTTCAGTTCTTTCCACAGGCAGCCCTATCTGATGCAGTCTTTTAGGGGTAATAATCTTACCTAGCCCAGTATACTTTGGTCTTCTGAAGAGTTGTTGCATGCTGGCACAAGTCTCCACTGGAGACTTTTGGGTAGTAGCTTGCAAGATGACTCTTAAAAGCACAGTCTAAACTGAGACCCTGTTAGGATTCTTACTTCTTTTCATAGATTTTTTTAAAATCAGTTTTAAAACCTTACCAACCTATACTGAGTCAAACACCGAGCCATTGCTATGGAGTGTCTTTAAGGAAATGGTGTAGCACAGGCTTTAACTATGGCTTTGGTCTGTAGTTTTGAAAGTATTATTTTCACTGTGTACTGAATTCACAAGTATCTTAATATAGAAAACAGATTTATGCAGTGCATAGGTTTTGGGGTCTTTTTTACTTTGTTGGTAATAAAGAGATCAAAAAACTCACCTAATGCTGGGCAGTCATGTACTCAATTGGGTACTTCTCCCTTTGTGCTACATGCTGTGTGCTGTATTGCCCTGTCCACTGTTTCAGATGATTTCACTTGTAGTGTGGTTTAAAGACCAGTTTTGAATAGTAACACTTGAGGCACCTAAGTGAGATATTGGATATAAAAGTGTATGAAAATATAGGTGCAGTACGTAGTGAAGAAGATAAGGCAGATCAAAGTGGAGAGACTAAAAATGCAGTGCCTTGGTTTCTTCAGATAGCTGCCAGATATATAGTGTAAGTTGAATTTAGGGCAGAAGAGCACATGCCAGAATAAACTGAAAACTAAGTAAGTAAATAAATTAGAAGAGTCAGGACCAGGTATGTGCTAAAGCAGTTAGACCTGAAGAAATGTGCTTTGCAGTAGTTAATAGCTAAAACATTCTTGAATTACAGCAGTTACCTCACAGAAGTCATAAAAAGCACTTAAAACTGAAAAACAATTTAGTAACTGGGGTTGTGCAGAGAAGAAGTGGGCAATTTTATCCTACTGGAGACTAGGATACTCCTGGATGTTAACAAACTCCAGCAAAGAGAACTTATAGGGAATTACGACACAAAATGCTGCTTTGAGTTGGAGAAACGCCAGAAGTTGATGAAGACCTGTGCTAAATAACATTATTTTTCGGAAGGAAAATTAAGTATACAAGTAACTAAGCAGATGTGGATGAATCCCAGTAGGCAGCTAAGCACCACTCAGCCATTTACTTGCTCTGCCCCAACTGGATAGGGGAAACAATTGGGCAAAAGTGAGAAAACTCAGGAGTTGAGGTAGAAGCAGGTTAAAAGAGGGTGAGGGAAAGTGATGCAAAAGCAGTCACTACCAGCCAGCCAGTGCACAGCCAGTCCCTGAGCCATGGCATCCCAGGAACACAGTCCCCCACTTCTGTTGCTGAGCATGACACGTTGTATGGTGTGGGATATCTCTGAGGTCAGTTTGGGTCAGCTGTCCCAGTTTTGTTCCTCCCTGCCCATTGTCCACCCACAAGGTATTTGCTGGGTGGAGAGGGGGTCAGAGAGAGAAAGGGAAAAACCCTTGATGCTTTGTAGGGTCTGCTTAAGAATAGCTGAAACATTATTGTGTTGTCGGTGCTGGCTTGGTCACAGATTCAAAACACGGCACCACCTGGACTGCTATAAAGAGAATTAATTCCATCCCAGCCAGACCCAGTGTAGCGTAGGATAATATTGCTAAATAGTAATGCTGCAGAGAAGGTGGTATTTTGAAACAATTTTTCCATGTGCTACTTGAAAGAAGTCCTGTTCCTTATTACAGTGTAATACACAGGTCCTCAGAGTAATTACACTGGTCTCCTTGGTGCTGTTGAGGAGTTCTCTGGAGTCATATCCAGTTCAGTGATGACACTTCAAGAAATGCACAGATTGGGAATTCAATAGGTCATGCCCTTTAAATTTACAGTTTTGCTTGTTTCCAGCTGATTAAGTGGGAATGTTGAAGGAATGGAGTTGGTCTGTTAAAGAACACCTGAAGAGAGTTGCAAAGTTTTGCTTTTTTGTCAAGTAGAAAGTAGCTGGAAAGAAGATGGCATTCAGTTAGTTTTGTCGCTAAGGCTTAATTAAATGGGAAATTTAAGTCTGCCATTGGAATAATGGTTGGAGACTTTGAACTACTTGAAAAAATTATTTTAGAAACTCCAAGCCCTGTCACATACTGTCTTTCAAGATGGTTGGGTAAACATGTATTAGGATCAAGAAAGTCTAAGCTATCCCTGCCTTAGCATAGATGTGGGTTAGACAGTTTCTGGGCAGCAGTGTTGTTTATTTGTGTTTCAAAATGGGCTTTTGTAGAGAACTTAATGTGCTTCTGATTTAATACTCCCTTTTGAAATTAGAGTGCTTTGCTGTTTCAAGAGACACTCATCCAGCAATTCTCTGGCTACTGCCAGTTGTTTCCAGTGCGTGATTCAAAATCTTAACCTTTATGTTTAACCACTGCAGGCATCAAGATTACGTGAGGAAGCCCATAACATGGGAAGTGTGCATATGTCAGAAATTTGTACTGAATTAAAGAATTTAAGGTCTTTAGTTCGAGTATGTGAAATTCAAGCAACTTTGCGTGAGCAAAGGTAAGTGTATGCACTGTGCTTATCTTCAGTTTTCAGTGTGTTGTTATAACTTCCATTCTGGCATTGTTTTGCATGAGTTCTGTTTGCTGATGACTTTATCAGTACACCAGTACTTGCCATGTTTGCAGGCTGTCTTCCCTGCATACATTCTGCCTGTTTCTCTCCACTAAACAGAACCAGATATACAATTTCTGTATCTAATTTTACTTGGATAGAAAATAAATATCTTTGCAGAAACCTTAGTGCATTACAAAAAAGTGATTGACTCACTGCGTTTCAGCATGCTTCTAGAGTATCAGCGCATATATAATGCATAGATCGCATAGGTACACATCTGCACAGTTTATCCTGGTCTGAAACACTACAGTTTATATGAGAGGTTCAATATGTCTGAAGCCAGAGCAAGTTTGAACGGGTGCAATTTACATCACAAGCTGAGGAAAAATTAATGTTTGCTTATAGCAAAGTCGATTTTAAATCAGTGATAGAAGGTGTTGTGTATCACTGAAGTGATACACAGCCATGCTTTTGAATACTTTTGTGCAAGGTTGGAAACTGTAATCATAAAATACATGCTCAAAATATTCACCAGTAGGCATGATTTTGTATTTGCTTTCATACTCAGTTTCTTCTTCCAATGATGTTATCCCAGCTATTAAGTCACACTTGAGTTTGAATACAGTGCTTCTGATTTACTATTTGAAGCCACCTTAATTGTGTTGCACGCTGTTAAAATAGCTGCATTTATCCTGAAAGCTTTTGCATTTTGGCAGTTAGTGAAACAATCCTTTAGAAGCAGGCTATAATATATTTGTAAACCT
Source organism: Rhabdornis inornatus (assembly GCA_013397075.1). Lineage (NCBI taxonomy): Eukaryota > Metazoa > Chordata > Aves > Passeriformes > Rhabdornithidae > Rhabdornis > Rhabdornis inornatus. The sequence goes on along the minus strand of VWZS01000915.1, from coordinate 2,646,801 downwards.
TTCCTGATAAAGAATTAAAAATTCCCGTTCTTTCCGTAGCTTTATTTCATAAAATACTTCACATCATTCACTACATGAATTATGATTTTTGTAGTATATTTAATGAACTGCTTGGTTTCTTACAGTTTTAATTTCCTAAGGTGTCATTTGTCTCTGACTGCAGATTTGATCTGAAATAACACGTCAAATGTCATTGTTCAGCTCATTAAGCAGCACCTTCTTTCTTGTACTCTTTGTATCCTTAAACTGTCAATGGATAATAATTATTATGACTTTGAGCCTGTAGTAACATGTATGTTTTATTTTTGCTGCAATCCCAAAGATGTGGAATACAAGGCATAAGTAAACAAGTTGATGGGGGGAGGCTTTCATGAAGGATGGGATTACCAAAATCAGTACATTTAAATGATGATACTATTTCTGTACTTCTGCACAGAAGAGTACTACTTAAATTTCTTCTAAGAAGGAACTTCATCTCTAGACAAAGCACATACGTTGTCTGAATCATAACTGACAGCATGTGAAAAGGCATTTTTCATTGACTGATACATTTTATATGCCCATGCCTAAAAGCTAAATGTTATCTTTTCTGTGTGTCTATATTAATACATTATTTTCCACCCACTTTTCAGTAGAAAATTAATTTTTAATGAACTGGGCACATATTTGTAAAGTGTTCCACAAAGGTGCTGAACTGATGCTTTTTCTGCATTTATTAAAGTTGCTTCAGACTTCATAGAATATTTGTATAGAACATAAACTCTTCCTGAGTATTTTCTTACTTCACTGACATGCTTGCATTACACTTCAGCATCATGAAAAGTGGTTTCAAAATGTTCATTAAAAATTCTGGGAAACAGTCCTGTGAACCAGGTGTTTGTTAGTAGCAGTAATTGCTTATGTCAGTTCAGAAGAAGAAAAATGTATGAAGAGTTCTGAGCAATGTAGTTTATTTCTAGGCAAGGTGTAGTTACAACTTTTTTTTCTTAGATGCCCTTTAATGATGCCTCAAATATTTTTGAGATTGGAGCTTACCATAACTAGAGACTACCATTAGCCACAGAGCCAAATAATTTTTAAAAAGTGAGAAGAAAACTCAATTTTTTTTTTTAAAAAATGAGCACTTCAGGTTGTTTTACAATCTGGAAAACTGTGTGCCACAAGCATAATGCTGTTCTCCAGATTATTCAGTTACTTGGCTTACTTGCCAGTGTCCTGCTTTTTCTGGGAGCTGCATTCCTGGTGGAGAATGGACCTAAACGTAACTCTGTATCAGTTGTAGTAGAAATAGAGCAACTTAGTTTTTTGAACTGAAGTGTCAAAAGCACCCAGCCTTTGTGTATCTACATATGGCTGTAGGTTATTGAACAGATCGGGAATTAACTTGATATCTGAATTTTTTAATGGGGCTAAAGAACTTGGTATCTTTCACTGAAATTGTAGAAGTGCTTGTGTACTTACTTAATACATCTGTGTAATGAAAATGTTTATAATTTGTTTCTTTTCTCTTGCAGGATACTATTTTTGAGGCAACAAATTAAAGAACTTGAAAAGCTAAAGAATCAGAATTCCTTCATGGTGTGAAAAGTTGTAAACAATTGCACATGGTTTTGAGTACAGGAACTATTAAACTGATGCCCAGTCTTAACACTTTTGAGCTGCATTTGAGTAGACTTTGGACCGTTGAGCTGGGCAGAAAAAAAAGTTGACATGGGGAAGGGGACAGGAGGGAGTCAAATTCAGGGGAAAGATACAAGAATGATTTGTAAAACCCTTGAAATGTAGATTTCTTGTAGATGTATTCTTCACGTTGTAAATATATTTTGTAGAGTGAAGCCATGGGAAGCCATGTGTATCAGAGCTTAGACATCCAAAACTAATCAATGCTGAGGTGGCTAAATACCTAGCCTCTTACATGTAAACCTGTCTGCAAAATTAGCTTTCTTTTTTTTTTTCTTTTTTTTTTTTTTTAGTTAATTTATCATCCTGAAATTTTTTGTTTCCTAAAATTCAATGCAAGCGCCAGGCGATTTGTGTCTAAGGCTGCAACAGTTTGGGCAATGTACAAAATACCACGAAACAACTGTTTCCACACTTGCACCGAGTCAAGAGCAGTGCTTCTCCATTTCTGTTTTACAGAGAAGTGTTTTTCATCTTCTGTGTTCCATTTCCCTGTGAAATCCTAAATCTGATTTTATCAGCTTTTTAATGCTTCTAATTTTCTCTTTTCTTAAGGCACTGTTGCTATGGCACTTTTTCTATAATCTTTTCATTCCTGTGTACAGTAGCTTAAAATTGCAGTGATTGAGCATAACCCACTTGTTTGTATAAATTATTGAAACGTATTTCCATTTGCACCCTGTAAGAATGGACTTAGAGTACTGCTGGGCATGTGTGCTGAAAGTACATTACTTGCTCAAATATAAGGAAATAGCCCAATGAACATGTTAACATGGTTGTGGGAGGGGAAAGAGAAAAAAAAAGCTAGTCAGATGTGAATTGTATCTGTTGTAATAAACATGTTAAAGCAAAGAAACACTGGTTTTCACTTCCTTTGGTCAACACATTAAAATTTGGTCTTTTTGGGGATTCTTTATTAGAGCTGTTCTTGTTGAACATTTTTGTACTTAAATAATTCCTCAAGGGAGGTTTTGTTTAAAGCTTGTAAACAGGAAAATGTGTATAAAATATTTAAGGAAATATAAAATTCAACAAGGATGATTTAAGACACCTCCCCAACAGCTGTCATATGTTAACTCCTGGTTTACCTGTCTTGATATTATGACATTTCATTTCGAAGGATGTTTGTGTTGTAGCTAACTGTTTAAGTCTGGTGCTGACTGCTGTTCTTAACCATCACAAAACGCTGAATTTGTGTAATTGGAGCAACTCACCGTTTGAAAATGGTGGAAAAGCTCAGCTTTGTATATTGTTTCCTAAAGTATATTAAAAATAAAAAAGAAACTATTGCTACTACAAAATAAATGTGACTTTTTCTTTGCTTAAAAATGACAGAAATCGTGATGGCAGTACTAGTTTGATATTAGTAGAGGTGTATATGTCACAGCAGTCTGTTAAGTAGGAACGATAGTAGATAGATAGGAGGTAGATTAAAAAAAAAAAACAAAAAAAAAAGAACTACAGGTACTGACATGTGAACATGTGATGCTTTGTATTTTGTTCCTAAAAAATACCTTCCGCACCAGAAATGGTGCTTGATTTTTTGTGTTGAGTGAGTTTGAACTGATTTTTAAAATCAGGTTTTCATCAGCAGAAGCTGAATGCTCTGACATAACAAAACATTGCAAATGAAGTAAGTTGAAATACCTAACTAACAACAACAATGGGAAGTTGGGACAGATGAACTTGTAATTTTTTTCCTCACTTTTTAACCCAGTATGCTCTGTTGTTTTGCATATCATGCAAATGTTTGATTTTTCTCAGAAAATGGGAGTAATCTTGAATGAATTGATAGGAACATACATTGTTTCTAAATTTTTAGAGACCTAAAGCTGAGTGACAAAATTCTGAGACTTTCATATTTGCCTTGCATGTTATTTTTGGAAGTTGCCCAAGTGTAGGGAGATAGCATGTGAAGTGCATGGGTGTGCAAGAGATCTCACAAATGGCTATGCTTAGTTTTGGTATTTTGCTGTTTAGTTAGTTGCTGAGAAAAAGGTGGTTTCTATCTTAATAGATATACTGGCTCTGTTTTCCATTAGCTTATTTTGTTTCCTTTTGATTTTTATACTGCCCTCTATAACATCCTGTATCTATGAGCTTCAGAAGTTAATTTTCATTGTAGAAAATTACTTTGGATGATTTTTTTAAAATCTGTTTTGAATTAATTTTCTCATGTTTAACTACTTCCTGTTGGTCTTGCACTTTTGCAGAAGAGTATCCTTTCCAGCCTAAAAAATGCTAGTCCATTTATCACTTGAAAACTACATAAAGTATGAATGGTCACAGATAATTTGGGAGACACTAGGATTAATGTGCCTCATTAATCCCCTCAAACCACCTGTATAAATACCCATCACACAGAGACATGCTCTCTCTTCAGGTGATGCCCTCTCTAACTGCAGTAAAAGTGGCTGCTTTGTCACCATCTGATGATATATCCACACCTTGTTGGGTTCTGTATTTCCTCGCCATGCAATAGCTTTCCTCCCCGTCTCCACACCCTTCCAAGACCTGGAGCTGTTGTTCGCTGAGGAGGGACAGCCTGCCAAACTTTGACTAGTAATAGACAAGTTGGGGAAGAGGATTGCAGGCACTGCTTTTAAAGTTGGCACCTAATGAGTAGGTTAGGTTAAGGTCCTTCAAAATGACTTCACTAAGATGCAAATACAATCCTGGCCTTGCTGTGGATTGGAGACCCTCTTCAGCTTCTGTAGTGGTGTGCCAAAGCCAGCATTCTGTAAACTCTTTGGGGAAAAGACACTGATTTTTCTCCTCCCTAGCAAATCTTGTATCTGAAGCTGGACAAAAATGGGCAGGTATGCTGAGACCTATTACTAGATGACCAGCTTTTCATTAATTATCCATCCTGAAACTGTTGCTATTCTTCACACTGGTTAATTAAAAGGGCTTTATTGAATTGCTCTACACCTGTAAGTCAAATCAAATTAAATTCCCCTGGATCAAACCTTTTATTTTTCCTAGGCAGGTGTTCAAGAAGGTGTTGATTGGAGCTGTGCAATGTGTGTTCTGTATTAATTACTTAATAGAGGTGGTCAAGGAAAAGTGATGAGAAACTGGGGAAAGCTGTTGCATCTATTGTTCTTGATTTTCTTGTTATACGTTTGCTAAGCAACTATTTAGTATGATAGAGAAACAACCTTCAGAATCACTGAGGAGATTGCCTGAGCTGGTACAGCCATATTGCAAGCAGTGCCATTGGGGTAGTACTTTACCAGATGTCATGGCCTGCTTGAGGACTATAGCAGGAGCAGCTTAATAAGATTATAAAATGACATGACTGATCCAAGGAATTAGTATTTTTGCTTTATTGTTAAGGCACTAATACTTCTGCAGGTGAATGTATTCTTTTCACTGACCTTGATCTGAAGGTGCTGTGATCAGCTGCTCAATTTGCATCAACTTTCTCTGCCTGCACTGATCTTCTGTAGTGATGCAGTTTTCAGACTTGTTTTATTAATTGCATCTCTATTGTTAGGAGCATCTTATCTTTTGGTGGATACTGGTGCTGTCTTTACTGTTGCAATTAAAATATATTCAGGAAGATTATAATTGAGGCCAAGAAGGATTTTAAAAATATCCATTGTTTTTTGGAGCAACCTCATTGCAGGACCATCCCCAAAGATACATGAGAAAACACTGAGTAGTTGTGCCGTGCCTCCTAAGTCAGTGGGTCAAAGAAGGCCATGTCTTACTGTCACCCTTTTATTCCACTGTCACCTTGCCTGTGATGACAACCTGAGGACTTAGCAAAGCAGAGCCTTTTGTTGCTGTGAGTTTGGCTGCCGTGGCCAGTACTGTGTATTCTGCTGCAAGGAAGGAAGGAGTGATGCACCTTGAGCATCACTGCCATGGTGCCTCAGGGTACTTGTGAGTCTGCTGTGTGTAAGGGGCAATCACTTCAACTCTGTATCAACACACAACTGTTTTATATATGGTTAAATATCAAGCCCATTCTTGGAATTGGCTGGATGTTTGTGTGAATATGTCATCCTTACTGCTGATCCTGGAATAATATTCTTACCAGAATCAATCTCATTTACAGGTACAGGATGATAATGAGGCAAATCTGGATGTTTTAAAAATAATGCCTCAGCTTAAGGAAGTTTTCAGAGGAATGTTCTGAGCTGTAGTGCCATCTCATTGACATCAGCACTACTTTTCTGCCCATCACTGCTGATTAATGATATGTGGAGGTTTCTTATTTGTTTAATATTATTTCTTAAGAATTGGAGCTTTTGATGTGGGAGGAATCCATTTCGTTGCCTAGCAAAAGGAAAAAATCCCTTTTTTTTACAGTTGTTTTCCTGTAGTCAGTCAAGCAAAAGCTTTCATTTGCAACTGAGATCCATATAGGTGTTGACTTTGCAAGAAGACTATTTTCAGCATTGTTAGTTACACATTGTTCTTTTTAGATAACTGTTAAGTTTATCTTCTGTCTCTGGTCTAGAGCAGATGCTCAAAAAGATTCAGTCTTTCATAGCTGTACACATCAGCTTTATCCTCCTAACCTCCATGAAAGCCTGTGTTGCTTCTGCTGTACTAACCCATCTGGAACTGTTTCCTAGATGCTCCTTGATACAGATTTCTGTATTTTCCAACTATGACTTTTCTGTTTAGGGAGAGCCTGTCTGAGGGAAAGGAGTGATGTAGACTCTCTATCACTCAGGGCTCCAGCTAGCTGAGAAAATGGAAGTCACAAAGCACTTTCCTCCTCCCTAATAAAGGCACTAACCCACCTGATGATCTAGGACTTTCTAGAGAATGAACTGTCAGGTTTTGTCTCCCATGGGAACTAGGAACATCCTAGGAAGTCTTGTTGCATCCTGGACAGGTCCTACCTGGAGCCGATGGGCCATGTGCAGCTGTACTACAGGGCTCCATTTACCAGAGTTAGCACAGCAGGTTTGCAAACAGAGTTTGAACAACCTAATCTTTCCAGCATTTACTCAATATGTTTGACAGTATTTTGTCACCTTCTGTTAGTCACGTGCCAGAGAGCATTTGCCAAGGGATGCTACTTATTCCTGTATGCAGTGCCACGCTCAAAGACTAGTAATCCCTGTGCTGCACTTTGAAGTCTCAGTATCTGGGCTGTGTAAAAGTGTTAATAGAGTGATGCTCAAAATGTTCAATTAGGCTCATCTTTCTTTTCACTGTATATTACAAGAAAATCATTCATGAAGAATACTGTCACAGTCCTCTGTATCAGCAGCTAGAATTTAAGTGCAAGTCACAAATTGATTCTTCTTACTCTCCAAAATTTCTCAAGTTAGCAGGTGGATATCAGTTAATGTGTTGCCTCAGAGTTCTGAACTGACTGGACAGCTTCCTTCTGCCTGGCCAGGCAGATTTGCTGACAAGGTCTTATATACTTCTCTGGGCAAAAATCTCTGTTTGGATCTTTTTTTTTTTTTCAATGTAATTGAGGTGCTGTCAGAATTTGACTGGCGTTCCTGTTCTGCTGGATGCATCCTCATTAGTAGCAGAAAACTTTTCCTGGGAAGAGTTATTTGGTAAAATGACCAAAGCCCGTGGCAGATGGTGCTACAGAAGGTGAATGTGTTGTCATCAAGTCTGGGCTATGTGGTGGTGCCAAGGAGCTCCAATGTCCATCAGTTCCACCCAGGTTTCTTTAGCTGCTGCTCTGCATCCTCATAGGAAAGCTTTTCTTTTCTTCCACATTTTGGAAGATTTATTAAGCTTTTTATTCATGTTGAAGATTCAATTTCACAGTAAGTTTTCTATCTTTTTTTAAGTGGAAAAGCTATTAAACCACTGATAGCATGTCCCTCTCTTCACTTTGCTAAATAAAACTGCCTCTCTGCCTCTTGATACTGCTCTGGTTTTAGGGTAAAAATTCCCGGAGTTCACTTTGACCTAGGGTGGTGTCTGAATTTCATTTAATTAAAAGAAGAGGATTAATTTGTTGTGTATTTCTTATGTCCCCTGGCACCTCCTCACCTGAACAATTAGAGACAGTGTGGATGTATGTGGAGTGGAATATATGTATCACATTGATAGGACAAGATCTTTCAGGACTCTGCTTTGCCTCACGGGTTGTTTCACTGAAAGAATTGCTCAGTGAGGGTGAGGCTTTACAAAGTTTATATGGCACCCAGTTCTCTGCAGAAAGACCAGACCCTTGCTTACTGTTTCCCTACTCCTGGTGATGTACTCCTGCTGAGTCCTTTTTGCCAACCCTGAAGTTGTCCAGGGAGCAAAGCTCCAGCAGAAACCTGCCTGGTAAATTATGTCACTGACTTCAGAGGATGACAGGGCTCACACCAAGGAGCCAAGCAAGGGCAGGGCTGGCACCTTCTGGCATTGAAGGGCAGATCAGAGTAACACTTGGGTCAACTGTAAGCTCAAATGGCTAATGTTCTTAGAACTCTGAGCTACATCTGTAGAGAGCAGGGACTTGGGACATGGAGGCTGCTCCAAGTTAAGCATGATTTTCTGGGGTTTGGATGTGTGTATGCTTTCATCTGAAAATCTCTGAATTTGTACCGGCTGTGCATCTGAACAAAATTCTAATGATCAAACTGCTCTATTAACATGAGCTTTCAGGTAAGCATAAACCAAGGTCTAACTATCAAGCATATTCTTAATGTATTTTAAACACAGCACCCATCCCAGAGTAAACAGTGCATCTTTGATAGGTTTGGTATATGAAGAAGGCAGCGGCGTCTCCAAGGACATGCTATTCCTCTTCAACTGCTACTCCTTGTTAAACTAACACTGAACTGCTATTCTTGCCCTGGATTGTCTCATCAGGTACCAAACCTCTCTCAAGAGAGAGAAAATCTGCTTGGCTCTCCTCATCTTCCATCTGATGAGTTTGGAGCATTTCCTGAACTCCTTAGTTTTTGTGTGAGGATTTTGCAGGCTCCCCTGCAGAAGCCTTGTGAGCAAGCACGTGCCCTGACTGCAGGTCCTGAGCAGCCAGCCAGGCTTGGGATCTGCTGCGGTTCCTGGGCCAGCTCGGGTGCTTGGCAGACCTCTGTCCTTGTGCTGGTACATGGAGAGACACAGGCTCTGTCTCTGCATGTGTTTCCTCTCACTCTCCAGGCAATCTGCCTCACTTCTGTGGCAGCTGAAACTGTTTGATGCCAGGTTGGGGTGTAAAGGGGAGTGCAGAACGTGGTATCTGAACTGGTCCAGTGCTACCCCTGGCTCAGCAGAGCATGGCCTAGTGCATGGCCTGATTAAAAACCTCTGCTTCAGCTGGCACTTCTTTACCTAATTGGAGTTTTTAGTGCAGTAGTAGCTGAGGAAGTGCGGGAATCTCTCTGCCACACACAGGGCATCCAACTCTGGAGGGTCAGAGCAAGAGAACCACCAAAATGAGGGTTCAGAAACACATCAGGGTCAGCATTCATCTGAACTGCATTGAGCACTGCTATTATGGCCAACTCAGATCTAATTTTGGTAATGCTAGGCCAGACTCCTACTCCTCTGGAAACTGGCTTCCTTTTGCTTAAAAACCAATGTCACCAATTTTGGGGCTCTGATACCCCACCTAGAATAATCTTTGGTATAAGCCCCTAAATCTCTGTGTTTCTCTCCTAGATAATATTTGTGGCTTTCTCTCCTAATTGTTAATATATTTGAATTTGTTTACTTTCTCTAGAATCCAGAGTCACTACTGATTGTCCTTGATCAATGTAAGATAAAGTGGAGTTTTTATGTTAGGTGTAGTTTTGTGACCTACTTATTTTGATCTGAAATGTCAGCAATTGCTTCAAGTTGCTTGAGATTAAAGGTTCAATTTAGAATAGTTCATTGATCAGAAGGCAACATTTTGATAGGTGCTTCATGGGAGTTTGTTCCATGCTTTTGGAGTTTCACATGACTGTCCTTCATGGCATTGGTAAAGTGTAATGGTGATCTGAGTTTTACAAGAATTTGCCTTTTGCAGTCGGGAGTGGAAGTGGTACACCTCATCCCTGGATAGTACTTAATAAGAGACTTCACTTCAGGCATGCTATAGATTGATTATTCAGCATTTAGTAGTCTGAAAACAAGTTTTCATTATCATGCATTGACCCAAATAGCTGCTACTATTTTTAGGCAAGCTACTCATATCACAAGATTAACTTCTGTTCACATCCTGTGTGCCAACCCATGGGCGCTAGATTTTTTAAGATCTAGAATGAAAACATTGAGATGCCTCAGGCTTTCGTGGTGATACAGAGTATTAGATGGGGACCACCTAAAAGAAACCTGCTGTTAACTTGTACATTGTTGTTTAGGAAAACAACCTCATATATCTAATGATGTTCTGTTCTTTTTACTGCCTTGTTCAACTCCAGTGGGATTTGGATTATTGCAAGAGTTTTCACAAGGAAATTTTGTTAATCATATTTTTTCAGCAAGGGCATTCCAGGCTGACAAGTAGAAATATTGAAATAACCTCATATTTTGTACCTCTTCATAGTAGAGTTGATAAGATTTTCTCTTTAGAGCTGGAGTGAATAACTCACATGGAGTTATTCAAGAGACAGAATTTCTACCTGGGAACCTAGCAAAGTTGTGACGCCTTTGATGTGCTTTTTTATTTTTTTTTTTTTTGAGCCAGTTGTACATAAATAAGAAGTGTTGTCATAAACAGTGTACTCTAAAACCCCTGAATTCATAAAAAGCTGTGAGAGTCTAGTACTTTGCTGAGGGGAGGAAAAAGGTAAAATCTAAATCAGATTTTCTTGTTCATTTTGTTACACATTTGAGTTCAGCACAGATTGGAAATTTTCAGTGAAGTTGTATGCAATATCGTTAAATGCCATCTTTTCTGTGTGGTTTTACGTTTTGTGGAATTTCCTGGGATGAGTGGCAGGACTTTTGAGAAATGGACTATGGGAAATACTTTTTACTGAATCTGCTTTTCAATATTAATCTAAAACTCAGAGATTATTAATGCATTTTAATCAATGCAGAAATAGGCTATGGTGGCTTTAGAGGCTTCCCTGAATTGAGAAATCAACCTGATTATTTTCTCCATTTTGAGCCATTGGGGCCCTTTTATTTGAAACGTTACTCTTCCTTTTAATTATCTGAGGCTTGTTTTTCTTCTCAGCACGCTTTTATGTTTCTTAAATTGCTTGCTACATCCTGTCAGTGATCTTAATCTTTGGTCAGGGATTGTGTCCCCTCTTCATGCCTGCACCAAAGTGTCTTGCTGGGATTTTAGTCCTGCAATTTCTATTTTTCTAGGTAGGATTTTATCCTCCATTGCATTTTTATGATCTTGATGCTGAAGTTTTGACTATTGTGGCCTCATCTTCCTCTGCGTAGTTTTGTCTTCCTGCTGCTCTTCACCTCCTTTTGTCAGTCTTCTTCTGCTGTACAAGGGCAATTCTCTTATCCCTCCCACAGAGTTCTCAGTGGACAGCACATGTAGAAATACAGAATCATAAGGGCAAAGACCTCCAAGATCACTGCATCTGACTGTTAACTCAGCACTGCCATGTTCAGAACTAAACCGTGTCCCCAGGTGCCCCATCTACACGTCTTTTGAACACTTTCAGGGCGGTGACTTCACTGGGCAGTCTGTTCCAGTGCTTGACCACCCTTTTCGTGAAGGATTTTTTCCTAATATCCAGTGTAAACCTCTCCTGGTGCAACCTGAGATGATTTCCTCTCATCCTATGTGTGAGAAGAGACTCCACCTTGCTGCAGCCTCCTGTCAGGCAGTTGTAGAGAGTGGTGAGGTCTCCCCTGAGCCTCCTTTACTCCAGGCTAAACAGTCCCAACTCCTTCAGCCATTTCTCATCAGACTTACACTCTGGACCCTTTCCCAGCTTCACTGACCTTTTCTGGACATGCTCCAGCACTGTCATTCTTGTGCTGAGGAGCACAAAACTGAGCCCAGTATTTGAGGTGCAACCTCACCAGTGCAGAGTGCAGGGGGACAATCACTGCCCTGGCCCTGCTGGCCACACTGTGTCCGGTACACGCCAAAATGCCATTGTCCTCGACCAAATTGTGTAACAGGTCCCCGGCCATTTCCTCTTGGGTTGTGAGGGCTTCATTCTGCTCCCCATCCTCATCTTCCACCTTAGGGTCGGAGTACCCAGAGAAAAACTGCTCTATGGAAACCTACGCCAGCAGGGCGTTAAGTACCCCAGCCTTTTCCTCATCCCTTGTCACTTTGTTTCACCCGGCATCCAGCGGGGGACAGGGAGCGCCCTTTGTTGCCGCTGTGGGTCGGTTTTCCCGCAGCGCTCCCGCTCCCGCTGGGATAGCCCAGTTCGGCGGGAGCCGCCGGCCGCCGCTAGGTGGCGCTGTGTGCGCGGGCTCGGTCCTCGCCCGCCCGGGGCAGCGACGGCTCCGCCGCATCCATTGTATCCACTGCATCCATTGTATCCACTGTATCCATTGTATCCACTGCATCCATTGTATCCACTGCATGCACTGTATCCATTGTATCCATTGTATCCATTGTATCCACTGCATCCATTGTAGCCATTGTATCCACTGCATCCATTGTATCCATCGTATATACATTGTATCCATTGTATCCACTGTATCCATTGTATACACTGGATCCATTGTATCCACTGCATCCACTGCGTCCATTGTATCCACTGCATCCACCGCATCCATTGTATCTATCCTATCCACTGTACCAACGTCATCCATCATATCCACCTCATCCATCCATCGTATCCCTCGTATCCACTGCATCGTATCCATCGCTTCCCGCCGCATCCACGGCATCCATCATATTCACTGTATCCATCGTGTCCACCACATCCATTGTATCCATTGCTTCCCTGAGCATCCACCGCACTGCATCCATCTCATCCATTGTATCCATCACGTCCCTATGCATCCATTGTATCTATTGTATCCATCGCTTTCCTCTGCATCCACTGCATCCATCCTATCCACCGTATCCATCACATCCACTGCATCCACCACATCCATCGTATCCATTGCTTCCCTCCACATCCACTGCATTCACTGTATCCATTGTATCCATCACTTCCATTGCTTCCCTCCACATCCATCGTATCCATTGTATCCATTACTTCTCTCCACATCCACCCTATCCACCGCATCCATCACATCCATCGTATCTACTGCATCCACCCTATCCATTGCTTCCCTCCACATCCATCGTATCCACTGTATCCATTACTTCTCTCCACATCCACCCTATCCACCGCATCCATCACATCCATCGTATCTACTGCATCCACCCTATCCATTGCTTCCATCCGCATCCACTGCATCCACCATATCCATCATTTGCTTTTGCCTTCACCACCTTCCGCCTCATCAATTGCCTCCATCACCCCTGCTGCCCCCTGCTGCCCTAGAACAGTGAGATTGAGCTGCAGGGATCCTGCCAGGCTCAGGACAAAATTCACCTCACCCAGGAGTTTTCCCCGAAGTGGCAGCAGCAGCAGTGTGGAGGGGAGGCACACGCTGCCAGATGAAGGTGACGGGATGCCAGCCTTGTGTGGCACATCCCAGGGCTGTTTTCCATACTCATGTGCTGTTCCCTCAGCTCTCGGCCACCCACACCTTAACTGTATCTCCACGGTGTTTCCCAGAAGGGAGTGCAGAACAGAGCCTGATTCAAGGCCAATTTGAACTTTTTTAGTACTTCACCCAGCACAAACCCCACCAGCTCTTTCTGGAAAAGCTCTGTCTTTTCCAGCACTACACTGGTTTCCTGTAATCAAACCCCAATGGACCCATATTTTTCCCTGATTAAAGATGGACTGAAGACACAAGGCTGGGTGAAAAATTGAATGTGTTTCATCATTATTTTAGTGCATCTTACTGTTACCTAAGCTGTTGTATCTTTCTGCCAAAGGTGTTACGGCAAATGGAATTTCTGAAGGGCACTTCTTAAAAGAAAACTAAAAAATTAAAAGGTCAGCACTTGGTCTGTGTGTTGTAGATCTGTCTAAACTTTAGGATCTTCTCTGTGCCCACGGCCTCACAGGACCTGGAGGGGAGGGCAATACTCAGCCTGCTGATGGTGTTCAGCCTCACCTTTCCTCCTCCCTCGCAGTGCTCACGCAAACCTCCCCCTGAAGGCTCTGCCCTCAGCTACTATAAAGTAATGGTGAGCAAAAGCCTGTTAGGATGAGCAGGGTTTTGAGTATTCCTATGTCATCCTGGAAAAATGCTGGATTTCAAAGCCTGTGTTTGAACTGGTTTTGCAGGTTAGTGCACTTCTTTATTTTTACCCTTTGAGTCCCTCCTTTCTTAGCTGAAATAATCAGAGTTTTAATGTAAAATATAAGTATAATAACATGGCATTTGCTAAAACAATAAAAGGATCTAGCCATGAAGGCTTTGCTCTCTCAACTGCTAATTAACTGAAGTGGATTATGCCATTTTGCAATGACTGCAGCTTTCACCACGGCTGCTCCAGCAGCGTAGCTCAGCCCTCTGTCTGGCCTGTCTGGATGTTCTTTCTTTCAAGAATTTTATATACTTGGGAACACAACTGAGAAATTACTGAGAAAAACATTGCTTTCATACTGGTTGTTTTTACTCTTAGTGTTGGCACATTCTGTCCCTCCAAATCTAAGTGATTAAATGAGGAGGCTTTTGACCCCGGAGATGACAAGTAAATTCACTTGATTTGCCAAACTAGAAATTAAGTGTCTTGTGATGAGGGAGTGGCGATGATTTTTTTCTCCCCCTGTTACCCTTGTTCTTCCTCTCTGCACCCATCCTAACTTCCCCACTCTCATATGTGGCAGAGCTGCTTCAGTCCCTTGATGGATGACCCTAAATTTCAGCATATGACTGCAGAAGCACTGTGTTCGTGTTTGTATACCTAGCCCCAAACCTCAGCCAGCCTGGAGGTCACCAGGTGATTTTAAGACTTGCTCCTGCCTAAAGGGGCAAGGTTTGAAATTGCTTCTCTTTTCACTCCACGGTCCTGGGCGTCTGCAGTGTCAAGTCCAGGGAAGAGGAAACATCAGCTGGTTTCCCCCAAATGACCAAACAGACATGTTCACTCGGTGTCACTGCTGATGAAAGGCAGGGCTGAGCTGCCCTGGAATGTCAAGGTCCTTTGGTACCAGCTCCCCTTCAGCCACACACCTTTGTGCTCTGTTTGCTCCCCTGTGGTGGGAATAAGGCAGGAGACCCCTCCAGGCACGGTGCTCCCCAGAGGAGGAGGCAAAACGACAGGAAATGGTCATCCGGGATTGGCCTGCCCTCTTTCCAAAGAAATGCAGCTTGACTTCCAGCTGACCTTCAGGCTTTTACAAGCGAAAAGAGAGAGAGTTACAGAATTGTTAACAGCTATTTTATTGCACTTACAAATTGTGTGAGTTGCATTTTATTGGAACGAAGCACTTGGCAGGTTCTGAGTTTGGCTGCAAGGGGAAGTTGGAGGGCTGTGGTTACTCCAACTGTTAACCCCCTGCTTCCAGCATCTCCTGCCGTGCTGAGCTAAGCCAAATGCTTGGGTACAGCTGCAACCTGTTTCTTTACAGAGGTGCCATGCCAAAAACCTGTGATGTGAAGCTGGTAGTTTCTGACCATGAGAGAATATACTAGGGGGTTGAGGATATCTAGAGATAGAAGAATAGTTTTTGATCAAAGTTCCATTTACTAAGGCTATGGCTTGACAAAAACATTCTGTGCATTGAGAACTTGAATTCTTAGGTGCTTAGAAACTAGAACTTGGAGGTAGAGTGTGGCGGTGCTCAGCCTCTGCTGGGGAGGCCCTGGCTCCTGCTGGCACTTGCTGGAGATGCATTCCCAGTGCTAAGCTGGTGAGACAGGGGGACTGCAGACTGTGACTCCAAGAGACATTTTTACAAGGTGCTTCTATTTATGGAGGAGAGCAGTTATGTGGGGATTCCTTATTTATTGAAGGAAGGTTAATATGTGCTTTTTGATAGTATTTTGATTACTATCCATACTGGGTGCAAAACAAGAAAGTCCTCTTGGACCTTGACAGTCAGATTTGTTTTCCTGGATGCATCTTCTCTATTAGCACAGCTTGTTGCTCCATGACACCAAATGTCCTCTGCATTTCTGCCTAAGTGTCGCTTGCTTCTTGTAGGGTTGCATAAGTTCATTTTATTTCTGGCTTTTGCAATCTGGGAGGCAGACAATTTGGACAAGACTGCGAATGCTGTGACTGCCCATTCTCTTTGCTCTCTGCCCTGAATTGTCATCTTTCTGTCTTCACAAAGGAAGAGGTCCTGGCAGCTCCCACAAGATGTGGGATTTTCTAGCCTGTTATGCTCGTCCTGGGGTATACTGGAGACAAAACAAATTCTGTTGACCAGCCCAGCTTGGCAGCATAAACAGAATGTTGCAATGAGATGATTAAGGATCTAACTGTTTGATTTTAATGTGAGAACTGAGACTTGGTTCCTGTATATTTGACTTCCCAGATATGCTTGGACACAGGCTGGTTTCTCAGCCAAAATACCTCCTCTGTACCACAGACCCATACCTTGAATTAAGAATACATTTCCCTGCGAGTGACCTGGGTGGAGGTCCTGTCCCTCACCAGCTCATTCGTGGGTACAATGTAGCCCTGCAGCTGAAAGAGTCACAATGTCTTCTCTAGGTTTGGGTTGTGCCAGCAGTTGATCAGTGCTCAGGCTGAGTGAACTCGCCTAGATTTGAGAGAAATTATCAGAATGGCCCTCATAATTTTAGTTGAGGATAGGAAATAGTTTTTTCTGAATCCCAAAAAGGAGTTGAATAGTTTCAGAAACTAGGAAATAACCCTCACACTGCACAGACAGTATGCTTTAAAACAAGATGCAATGACAGCCACTAAAAGTACCAAGAAAGAAAAAGAGGAAACTGGGCATATTAGCTTGATTATTAATCAGTTTGAACCCCTATCTGTAACAATTTAGTATATTAGGTGAATTAGCTTGTCTAAAATTGTCTCTAACATTTGCATGCATCTAAGTAATGAATTTTGGGATAGATTTTCTAACCTAGGCATGATTATCCCCCCCATGCCTACACTGCTTTATCTAAGTTACCCATCAGTGACAACTCTACAAGCTTGCTTCCCTTTCCTATCACACCCTCACTCCCCAGCAGTCCCTGCCTCAGAGAGCTCAGCCTTTCCCAGGCCCTGTAGTTGAGGTACCATGGTGCAGATGCCCACTGCAAAGTGTTACGAGTGAAAAAAAAAAATCCAAAACAAACAAAAAATCCAAACCTGTAAGTGTTTCTTGAGATGTCAAAAAATATGTAGGCTTGCAGAAATCTCTTGACTTAAACACACAGGAACACTTCTTTCAACATTGAAAGAAGACACAAACTTGGTTATTTATTCCTGATTCTTTGGAAAATAATTTAGGGCATCAGCTGATAAACAGTACAGAAATGGCCCTGTTTTGGTAGCCACCTGTCTGCATTTGGGCTAGGGAGGTTTAACCTTAACCCAGATCTTAACCCAGTCCTTCTGAGACTGGAGAAACTTGGTGGCATGTAGTAGGTTAAAACATAACCTGTCTGGAGAATATACTGTAAAAAAGTAGGGGGACATAGCTACCATCTCTTTCATAATGTTCAACACAGAAAGAGCAAACCTCATTATGTTTTCAGAGATATTGAAGAGAAATGGTGAGAAAAATAGCTAAAATAATACAGCTGAAAACTTTCAGCTGACTCCTTTTGAATATTGGGGATTTTAACACCTAACACACATACTAACAACTAACAAAGCCAATGGTACCTATGCACACTGAGGAAAAAACAGCTTTCTCAAATGTTGGGCTTCTCTTAAATAATATAGGTGCCTACTTAAAGGAGACACCAGCTCACCTAGGTGAATCTTGGCTCTCCTTCTGACAAGGTCACCTTATAGTGAAAAGAGCTGATGTCTAGAATTGGTGCAGCCAGCCCCATTTCTGCTGTTGTGAGACAAGCTGCACTAGCAGCCAGAAGCAATACCCTTGTTTAGAAGCTAATGAAGGAGATTCGTTGTGGCTCTAATACTGCTCCTACTCCTCAGCTGCTTTAAGAGACTTTCTCATTTAGCCTTTTCAGATTGTGAGAAAACTGGTTCTGACTGAGATGAATTTATGGGGAATCCCAGCAGAGCCACATAATCCCTCCAGCCAGAGCCATCTGCTGCAGCTTCCCCAGCTGCATCAGTTTAATGAGAAGGAGCATCTCTGCCCTCTTTTTGCAACCTAATAAGAGAGCAGGAGGCAGCTGGGCTGGGAGACAGCCTGTGAACCCCTAGCCTCAGCATCTGTGAGTGAATAGGGGTAACAAAGGAGAATTTCACGTGGCTAACAGGTGGGCTGGGACACAGCCTGAGAGCAGGAATGGTGGAACCCAGTGCTGCTGGAGCCCAGACCTACCTGGACCTGACTTTCAGAGGGCCAGGCTCACACAGTCACCACAAACACTCTGTGTTTCACCCTGGATCCTGGGCTGGGTTGCCAAGGACTGAACTCCACATTTTTCTCCTGGTGAGGGTGAGGAAACCAACATCCTCCAGTTAGGAGAATAATTCTGGGGAAACTTCTGTGGAAGCAAACTGCAAGAGCTGGGTGAGGAAAAGTCAGGTAAAGAAAGGATCATCATTCCTGGGCCAGATAGAGTGGATGCTGAAAATGCAAAAGTTGGGAAGCTGAGGGTTTGCAGCAGCATTGCTAATGAGAGAGGGAATGCTGTTCTCCAAAGAGAAGTCAGAACCTGTTCCTTAGCAGGAAAAATTGACTAGATCCTTGCCCAAACACAAGTGAGGGCTGAACACCATCAGTGCAGAAGGAAACACCACACATCTCAATGGCTGTGTGATCTGTGGCTGCTGCACAGAGAGGAGGTGAAGGCTTTCACAGGAGTTACTGGCTCTGTTAGTGAGGATGACAGGGAAAGAAGGAGGACTATGGCTGCACACGCTCCTGCAGGCTGCTGTAGCAGGAAAATCAGGTGGACCAGGCTGCCTTTCTGCATCCAGCAATGTCATCCAAAGCACAGAGCGTGGCAGGCAGTCATGGAGGGTTATAATCACCTGCACAACCGCTGAGAAAGGATGAGTGGGATGCAGACTGGCGAGAAATTCCAGCACTTGTTGCTGTAATGTGTTTCATAAATATATGTGCCTATTCCTACCTATATAAATGAGATGGGAATTTTTTTTCCACCTTCCTTATATATATAAAAAGTAATTTTAAAAGGTAAATTTTAAGTCTAACCAGTAAAACTATTGACTATGAAGATAAAAGGTAACGCATTTACTGTTCAGGAATACAAAGTGAGAGAAGAGCAAACTATAGACAAAAGTCTGGAGTAAAATCAGAATTACTAGGTAATTTCAGGGAGGAAGCCTGAAGGAAAAGGGAGTTAAGCAGAACTGGCAATTCCTTTAAATAATAATTAAAATATGAGCCCCAAGAATGCCAAAAGAAGTTGTTTCAGAATGGACCAAGGAAAGAAAAAGCAGTAAGAGGTGATATTAGCTACAGTGCGATCTCTTCTTTCACAAGGTAGGAGTGTACAGAAAGTGAAAAGCATTTTTTCTGAAAAAATATGGGATAAAACTCCTTGGTGAAAGGAACAACTGTGCACAAAGGAGAGCCCACAGCAGGAACACAGCTGGGGAGCAGCTCTTTGGAAGGTGTCTGAGAGTCCATCTGTGTCTCACAAGCTGAACGTGGTACTGGCAATGTATCTGTCAGACACACCTTGGCTGATGCCAGCTTTCCCAAACTCTCTTCCTAGCCAGTAGTTACCTCCTACATTGAAATTTGGACTGCCTTCGCTAGACAACTCTTCAGGGATATCCTCTGGAGTGGCTTTAAAATCTGCAACAGGGAGATTAACTTCTTCCTTTTGGAAATCGGTGCAGGATATGTCTCAGTGTGTTGCTGCTGCAGAAAAGCAGCAAATTCAGAGGTGTTTGCTATATTCCAGTCTGTAAAATCAGGCAAGGAGGGTCTGAGGTGTAGGGTGGAGTCTGTATTTGTAGACTGCACTTTGGAAAGAATCTGGACAAGAATGAGGACAATGATCTCCAAAACATGGTGTGACGGAGAGGGCTGGAAAAACAGGGGCAGCTTAGTCTGGGGCAGCCTAAGGGTGAAAGAGGGGAACATGCAATATGCAAATCTTCAAATATATAGAGGGTTATTTCAAGAAGCACAAGTTTTTCTGTGTCCTTGGCAGGTAGGACAAGGAATACACAGCTCTGACTGCACTCTGCTGTTGGTTTTTTTTAGTCAACTGTTGCTTTTATTTTTCTTTGGTTCTGAGTTGATTATGTATGCCATGATACTTTATAGCTGCCTGCAGCTCTTTCCTTGTCATTTCTGAATGATTGTAGATGGACTTTCAACATCTGTAGAACTTGATGACTTCAATTTTGGATGCTGAACAAGTCTCACACATTATTTTATGTACTGGAGCAAGAGTCTAGTGTAGGGTAGGGCAGCATTTTGCATAATTGAATTATTTCTGCAGATTGATTGAGAAATATGGTTCGTTTCTGTTCCTTTCATCCATTCTTAAAGGGTCAGACAGGATGGTCTCTGATGATTTCTGCAGGGATATGCCTAGTATTTCCTAAAGATTTTCTGTAAGGGCACTGTTCAAGGGAAAGTCAGATGAAGAGATCTTTTGTATGGAGGTCGACTGGACCCCTGCAGTGGAGCACTGTCCACAGGACACTGCCTTCTGTGAGGGAAAACCATCTGTTGAAGTAAGTGTGATGTTTTCCAGTGGGGATACTTGGATGGGTGTTTGCTGCTGGGTGTGCAAATTCACCAGCTCATTCTGGCTGTAGGTGCTGCCTGCCTCTTACTGACAACTTGCTCTGCTTCCTGTGTCCACTACATTCCAACCTGGTTTGTAACCATCACCCCATGGTAATATTTGAGTGTTTCTGTGGCAAATGGGAGCTTAGCACCATTAAATTCCCCTGAAGGAGCCCACTCTTAATCATTGAGTTTGGAGGAAATAAGAAGCTCGTGAATGAGTTATTGTGCTTTCTGAATCAGCTGTATGATTGTTTTTGGTAGTGGTCCAGTGAAGTTTAATATTGTGATAAGAGCCATGGGGCTGGTGACAGAATTACGTATTTCCCAATTTATAGAGAATCAATTAACATTTATTTCTCTTGCTTCAGAATTGGCATGTGCATTTTTATTTAGGATCGTCACCTGTATCACAGTTGAGAAAATGCAGGTCTTTTAATCAAATATCATGAAAAATTAATCATTTTTGCTGTCTGTTTTTAATACTGGGCTTTAGGAACCTTCTAGAAGAAATGTGCTTTATAAGCTGAAGATATCTCCTGACACACTATCTGCCAGTCTCTGCTGGTTGATGATGGTAAGTCATTGCATACCACCACATTTTTAAGCAATCTGTGTGAGGGAGTCTGAGGCAGCTGTGTAGTTTTAAGGATTAAGGTAGGACCCTGGCTCAGTTTCCATCTTCAGATTTCTGACAACCCCTTCTTTCAACACAAATGAAGTAAACCTCTGACACAAATGTAGTGAGAAGGACTGCTGCAGATGTGCCAGCAAAGACGGAAGGAGCATGCCTTCTCAAAAAGCCACATCATTTGTGCTTTCCCAATTACGTCACTGAAATCAGAAAGGAAAAACTCAGTCAGCCACGGTGAGATATTCCTCACCCAAATGTTCCTGCAGGGCTGTCAGGGATGGAGTAGGCCATGGGAAGACTTGTTTTCTGGGCACAGTGAAAAATTCTGAGCTTGGCATGCTGGAAATAATGATCTGTTTCTGGAGTATGGTACTAGATTTTGGAATGAAAGTATGAGCACTGTTGCAGATTTGCCAAGATGGATTTAGAGGGGCCCTCTCAGCTGAGAGAGGAATCCTTACAGCACTGTCCTACACAGTGTCTCTGAATGTTTCTGTCCTCCTGCCAAGCATCTGCTCCTCAAATTTCAGGCCCACCTCATCCTTGTGCTCTACCTGTACTTACTCCTTGTCCCCAGCTCTTCCAAGCACCTCCTCAGTGCCAGCTGGGCTCCTAGGTTTGTCAAATTGCAAACCAGTAGAGGGGACAGTGAGGACAATTTTTCACACGTCGGTGTTTGGCAGTGCCAGTGCCTGTCAGTCACTATGTCCTTAGCCTTCATTACCACATCTCTTTTTCCTGGCACATCATCCCTTGTTCCCTCAGCAGAGTGCCAGGAGCAGCTTTTCTCACTGTGGGGTTTGTGCTCAGATCCGCTCACTGCTTTTTACTCGGGTGGCTCATTCCTCATCCTTCTTCCCTGCTAGATTTTTGGACTCCTCTCCATTTTGGCCAGTTTTCACTCCACTTCACTCTGTTCAACAGCTCAGTTCTTCTTGCTGTTGCTACTTTCTAGCTCCATGTGTAAACACAGCAGAAAAAAAAAAGTGTGAGCGACGGGGGTAAAGGGAAGGTCAGTTTTTTGGGCAGAGGCTTGAAGAGCATGGCAGTAGGGATGATCTTGAGCGTCTTTGGTTCTGACCATATGCAAAAGTAGAGATGTACATGGGTGCCCAGCAGCCCAGCAAAGCTGGTGGGTAGTTTTTCTCAGCTCCTCTCCATTTGGACAGGCAGAGCTGCCAGTAGACAGGCAGAGAAACCTGTGCCAGCCTCCTCGGAGCTGAATCAACTGTTACCTCCTGCTACTGGAAATAGATATGTTTCAGTTAGCACTTGTGTCATGAATTAGCCAATGTTGTTTTAACCTGGGGGTTTCAGGAAAGGCAAAGAGATCTGGTTAAATGAAATGGTCCTGGCTGGACATAGCAGAGGGGCAGAGTTGTTGCCAGTGTCCCCCTCTGCCAGCCCTGCTCTGAAAACAGCATCCCACAGGGTCCTCCTTCCTTTGGCACAGAGCTTGAGTCCAGCTTTATCCATGGAATGCAATTCAGATGAATATTACCTGTATTTATGTAGAAATGCATGTATCTAGGGTTAACAACAGGGATACTAATTAATGCAGATTGTTGTGCCTGATTTCTATCATGCTAATAGCCATTCAGTTGCTAAGTGTTCAGCAGCAGTTTCCCTTAATTGGTCTCCTAATATCAGCCCTTATGTTACTCCCATGGATGGAACAAGATGAGTTTAAAATCTGCCCTTAGGAGGGAAAAGGACATTCTGTGCTTTATCAGCCTTCCCGCCAGGATCTCCATGGGAACCTAAAGAGACACACTTAATATCAGTCTGAATGTGTCTTTGAAGAGATTGATAGAATTTTGTTTCATTAGGACTCGATAGTGAAGACGAAAGTGAAAACTAGGTTATTATTGAATTGATAAAAAAGGAGGTGGTCATAGATGGGCTGCTGGGAGAGGGGTGTGTGCCAGACAGGGCTGCAGCTGCCACAGGCAGCACGGCGCTGCCACGAGCATCAAAGGCAACAAAGATAAGACAAAGCAGTTGGCCGGCCTGTTCACAGTCTATGGCAGACTGGTATATTTGCTGAAGGCCATAATTTAGTCTCTTCATTTTTTGGTACATTGGACCTCCATCTCTGAAGCTCCCTTTGGGTCTCAGATGGCAACACTCACTACCTCCTTTTTTAACTTCTTTCTGTCAAGTGAAGGAAAAATATTCCTCCATAAACATGTAACAGTATTGAACACACAAAAATAGAAGAGCAGCATGTTGGAGGCATGGCAGAGGAAGAGGATGGCAGCCTGGTGGAGGCAGAACTAGTTCTGTTCTGCAGTGCCAAGATGTGAATCTGGGAGCTGGGGACAAGCCTGGGGGGTGGCTGCCCAGCAGCTCTGGGGCTCTGGGCAGCACTCTCCTACTCCCCACCTCCTGTGTGTTTAACTCTCATGTTTCACTACTGACTTGCAACCTGTGGAGAAGACCTAGCTTTAATATCTTACTCTGCTACATAATACTCTTTGTTACAAAAGGTGCTTTGAGAATAATCAGCGCCGCTGTCTCTCTCTGAGGCTTCTTTATTTTTAGTCCCGTGTAACTTCAATGTCTTGCACTCGTGGTTATGAAAACATAGGAGCCACACTTCTCCCCCCTTCCAGGACTCTCAGCTCTCTGAACTCAGCCCCCTTGTCCTCTGAGGCCTGGACTGGGAAGAATCTGAATTTGTGTTGCTCTTGCTATCGCTTTCTGCCAACGCTGCTCTCTCCACCCATCCTTTCCTCTGCCTGATCTGCCTTTGATCTCACAGTGCTCCTACAGATGAACCCTTGTGGCTTCTTGAGGTGTTGCTGGCAACAAACTGCTTATCCTCCTCCTGTGCCTGAGATTATGCTCTGAGTCAGAGGGTGCTCAAACCTGTTCTTTGGGTGCTTCAGGGCCAGGCTGCAGGTGATACGGATGGGTGACCCCACCCACAGCCCCTGTCACAAGGGTGAGAGTCCCTCAAGGAGGGCTAGCAGAAAGCTGAGGGTATCACTACCTTCACCGTCCCTGGTTAAGCCCACCAGAGGTGGTGGGCTTGGGTCTTCAGATGCTGCCCTGCCTGGCATCACAGATACTGAATGGCTTCAGCTTCTTATATATTTGCCAAAGCTCACTGCAGCTCCCCTTGCCCTGTTATTTGTCCTTTTTACAATTATTTTATAAATAAATTACAGACTTTCAAACTGTCTCTGATGTACTTACTGATCCTGCCCTAGAGCCAGCTTTGGGGCACACCATCACATGCTGCTGGAAATTAAGTGGGTCCACAGCCTTTATTGACTTAGCTCTCCACGTCTCCTCTCACAAATACTTTTTTCCTTTCTCCTTTTCATGGTAAAGTGAGAATTAAGGTTTTATTCTTATTGCACATCTGTGCTTAGATGCCCTGCTGCCTTATATTTCAAACAGCAGCCTTGTGGGGCTGAACTATTAAAATCTTATTAAGATACATATCCATCTTCTTGAAACTGCTGGTCCTTGCTCTGAGCTCTAGATCTGCCTTCAGTTTTTTCTGCTGTATTTGCAAACGTCTGTCAGAATTGGAGCTTGGTGTAATCTGTCAGAGTAGTGCCTATTTAAGTAGCTGAGACTCCAGTCTGTTACAATGTGTATAGGCTTTCCTGGCTTGCATTGACTACCTTGTCTCTGGCATTTGGCTCTGAAATATGCGACTTGGAAAAGAGAGCTTGAGCAATAAATATTGACTAATATGAAGTAATGTATCTCTGGAGAGTTTCTCTATCTGCATCAAAAGCTTTTAGAGCTGCTGTTGTGAAGGGGCTGCTGACAATAGATTTGCAAGAGTGTAGAACAGCCCCACATAGCCTTTGGGCCCTGGAGAGTACCCAGGGTTTGACTGCTGGGTGTAAGTCTTCCAAGGGTTTGGATAAGTCCTCCAAGGAACTGGTGTTTGTGCTAAGACTCATGGACAGTCTGTCTTGTGTGTGCAAATATTGCCTAAGAAATAGTCTCAGGCTTATAAGTTCTTATTCAAAAGAGGCTCTGGTTTCACTGGCAAACATGACTACTTGGCTACATGTCCTATATCCAAACTATAGCTTTTAGTAGGAAATGTCACTTGAACTGTATATTCTGTCCTGCTACAGTGATGCTCGATTTCCAGGGTTTTTGGGCATGTCCAGTGTCAGCTCTCCTCCCCCACGCACACATTATGCTGTGACAGGACGTAACTAATGGTTTCTCATGCTTGGGATCTACAGCAAATTCCTAATATTTGCCATACCTTATCTCTAGACACCTGATAAGTCAGATCTGATAGGTGGTGCTTGACTTTTTAGGTACCGTTTATAAATTCTGACATGTAACACCTTTACATGGATGTTTCAGAAGGTGATGGCTGAATACTGGATGTTAACTCCTGTGTGTAGGATGTGGCTGAGGGTAGGTGCTGATGTGAGCACGGGTGTACCCGCACTGCTCCTACTCTTCTGGCAATGGGGTTACTCCTCTCTAATCCTGCCGGCAGCCGCATCCTCCCGTACCTGCACCCGGCGCTCTTTCGAGCAGGGGCCAGGATCCTCGCTGCGGGGAGGCCCCGGCTGTCGCTGCTAGGGCCGGTTCTGCCGGCAGAGGGCAAGAGGCGCCCGCGCTGAGCCGCGGCCGGCCCGGGGAGCGCGGCCCGGAGCGCTCTCACCCGCGCCGGCCCCGGCTGTCCTAATCTCAAGGAGGGTTCAATAAGCCTGCCCCGGTGTTGGTGGCTCCCTGAATCCCCGGCGGCCGAGGCTGCGAGGGGGCTCTGTGCCCAAGGGATCCAAGGCGAAGGCGCAGCTGAGTGTGTCCGGTGCAGACCCCTCGCCTCGAGGTGATGTGAGCTCTGCTCCGAGAGCAGCGAACGTGCCGGCCGGGCACAGGGATAGAGACACCGAACCGCCTGCACCGTGCCCCGGCAGAGCCGCAGGGAGAGCCGCAGGGCCGGTGGAGCTCCTGTCCAGCATCCCCTCCCTCCTGCGGGGGAGTCGCACCCCACACCGGGGAGCTGGGGGAAGAGGCTGCGGTGGCACAGAAGGTGTCTGCAGGGAATGACTGAAGGTTAAGGGGTTGGGGCTGAGCCTGTCCTGACTCGGGACAGGACAGCGTTTGGCGCTGGCCGGGGGATCTGGGGCTCAGTGCGTGAATTTGAGCGCACAGTGACAATGATCATACTGAGAATTTGACAGACACGGGAGTCTCCTCGGGAAGGGGAAAGGACTCCCTGGGACCCTGGCAGCAGCCAGATCCAGAATGACTGTCCCAAATGCAGCAGCACAGGAGACAGGGCTGTCCGGGAGGAGCCGGCCGGGCGGGGGGCTGCGGGAGCCGGGCTGTGCCGCCGGGGCCGGCCGCGCTCGGGCCGTCTCCTTCATCTGTGTCTCACTTTGTATTGAATGATGTTAAGCAGAGCTGGGGCTGGCGCCTCGGCCTCATTACCTTCAATTACAATAATTGTTGCCTCTCTCCAGTGTTTTGCATTTCTCCCTGGGGGAAATCTCTCTGCTGCTTCTTTTCCAGTCTTGCTCCGGCTGTCTCCTATCGATTGGATCGCTCTGGCCCCGATTCTAGGAGCGATGCCTCCAGGAGGATAAATGCAAATCGCCCTATTGATCGGGAGGAATAGGAGTGCAGCTCATTTGGGGGAGGGAGGATTAGTTTTAAATGAAAAAAAAAAGTAAAGTGATGAGCATGGCAGGAAATGCTTCACTTTCTGGGCCTCTTAAGTAGTGTCTCTTTATCACGTCCTGTGTCTGAGGGGGATGCAGATTGGTGCCATCTGGACAATACACCACGTGCGTGGAGAGGTGAATCCTGCGACATAGACACTAGTCTGGTTTCCCACTTATTTTAGGTGAACATGCAGCACTGATTATCCCGGGAACGCAGCTCCTCTCCTTCAGTTTGAAGGTAACTGGGTTTCACTGGAGACACGCTAATTGCTGCTGAAAATGAGCCGGGACTAATGTGCAGGCCTCTATCCACCTCCTTGAACTGCCCCAGTTACAGGGGTAAAGCTCCTTGGGAGTTATTAACCTTGAGGAAACCTGCTCAGGAGCCTGTCCGTCACAGGGGAGTGGCTGGAGGAGCCAGCCTTTGGGCTCTGCTTAGCCTTAGATCCTGAAATGGCTACTTGCTTCAGTAAATCCATGGCCAGACCCAGAAGTGGGAAGCCAAAAGAATTGCACAGTCACATTATGTTCCCTGCCCCCTCGGCTTTATGCCAAGCTAAGCTAGCTTAAGACTTAGTTATTTTTTTAAAGGCAATAATAAGCATAAATAAATGTAATTCAGTACGATTAGCTTGTGTGTATCATATCCCAAATGCTAGCAAAGTAACTCAAAAAACAATGGTTGTTTGTTGGCTGGTGTTAAGCAGTTAACAAAAAAACCCTGAAGTACTCTGATTAATGTTGCTCCAAAGATGCTTTAAACAGTCCTAATGCTTTTAGCTTCACACCATTTCCAAATGAGAAATTCCCGGATGAATCATAATTACAAGGTGCAAATAGGAATGGATATGGGTGTGCAAATGTTGCTTTTGACACCAATTTGAAATTGCTCCAAAGCAGCACTACTAACCTTTCCTCGCTAGTGCAATGAGCATCTGATGTGACTGACAGTACTGACAAATGCTGGTGTGTGCATGCAGACCCAGCAGTAAGCAAATCCTCATCTCCCTGAGGAATGTGAGTCTCTCCAGGACAGGGCTGCAGTGATGCCTTGACTAGAGAGGTGATTGTAGAAAGGATTTCCAAATTGCAGCTCTAATCAATTTTTATTTTTGCCTAATTTTTTTTCTGGGGAGGCAGAGATGTGGTCGTTGTTGAAAGGTTCAAATAAGTGATTCATACTGTGAAAACACGGGGTTTTTTGCTAGAAATTGACAGAACAGTTACATCCAATCAGTTGGGGGAAATGCTGGTGGGTTTCCAGCATGCCATGTAAGTTTATAGAGGGGTGAGGAATTCATGGTAGTGCTCAAGCTGCCAGATGAAAGAATTATTTTGATTCCAAACTGTTTTTCTGGGATGAGTTACCTAAGTTAGGGGCACCTGCAGGCTGAAATTGTAACTTTGTTTTGCAGACAGGCTGCTGTGGTGGCACATAAACAGGCAGTAGCAGCAATGCCAATCCATGTGAAAAAGAGAAAGATAATTATATGAAACAAGCAAAACAATGGGAGGAATTTGAATTTTCTAAAGCTGGGTTCCCATAGCCAGAGAAGAACTTTTCTCTTGTTCAAAGTTCTATACTTACAAAATACAGGTTGACCCGTATCTTGGCTTGTTTTATTTTCCTCCTTGATGCAGAAAAGGCCTAAACCCCCCACAGTAGCCATCCTCTCATGCCTGTGCTGGAACTCTCAAGACCGTGGTGATTCTGGAGAAGGTGATGGATGTGATTTGGCACTTCACTGGAGGGATTTCATCCTGACATTTGGAAGGAGACTTTTGCACAGCTGCACTGCTCACACCCTCCTGGTGGAAAATCTTCTGGAATGTGATTGTAGAGGAGAGCAGGTACTGTCCTGACCTGTTGCTTGCCTGATAGGAAAAATCCTGGTCTAGAATAGTTCAGGGCACTGGGTCCTCATCTGAATTGGTCTTTTATAAGGACTTGTCAGTTCTAAAGTCCTTCTGTGAGAAACTTGGCACTGCAACTATTGACTTGTGAAACGAAGTAAAAGAATCAAACCAGCATTTGTGTGGCCTGCAAAGACTCATTGGATGGATCTCTTGTTTTAGTTGGCAATTTCTTCTTCTTAGAGACAAAATTTTGCATCTGTGACAGAGCTCTGAGCTGACACAGAGAACGTGCTCCTGTGAGATGCTGCCCAAAGCAGTCTCTTTCCATGAGGTGCCCAGAGGCTGATTTTGCAACCAGGTCCTTCTGTTCCTGTTGGCTTCAAAGGCCTTCACCGTATCTGGTGGGAGGGAGCAGCCCTGTGCTCTGCAGGCTCTGACTACAGGCTCTGTAGTCCGTTCAAGTGGAGGCTTCAGGCTGCTCTCCCATGGCTGCTGGAGACACGTAATGCGGCCTCAGGCTCCTGACGCTTTCCTTGATGGTTCCTTGTAGTCATTATCCCACATTCCTTCTGGTTGCAGAACATGCTGTTATTATTGCTTTGTGCTGGGTCTGTCTCCTGTCCCTTTTTTACAGGCCAATCTGGCCCTGTTAGCTCTCGTCCCTAAAACAAAAGCAAATTAGCACTGCAGAAGCTGAATTATCTTGTTTATGTTATAGTCTGTCAGAGGACCCCACACAATCCTTGCATGTCTCTCTGAGCAGTGCACCAGAGAGTGAAGAGACGTAGCAAGTCAGTAAAACCCTCCTGACACTCTTACTGGATCCACAGGTTTCCAAAAGGGCCTCTGGTTGCTTTGGGGAAACTGAGGCTGGGCAATGATCCCTGCTGTCCCTCCCTCAGTTTTGGTATTTCATGCACACTTGTAGCATACAGAATAAGAAATTTTTTTACAGTAAATCGTACCTTACAATTCAAACTTGAGAGCTGTCAATGAAATTTGCTGTACAAAACTGATCTCAAGCACATTGCCCTCTGGTTAGTCTGTCTGTGCTCCCTTGGCCAGGATGTTTATAATACTCAGGGAGTCTCTCATGTTACTTAGTGCAGAAATGTGGCTCCATGAATAAAAGCCACTTCCAGTCTGTCGGTACTGCACGTAACAAATGAGATCTGTTAAATGCGCTTGTCACCGTTGATAGGAACAGGAGAAGCAGAATTGCACACATTGCTGTAATGATTCTAAGTTATAATGAATGATATTTTGTATGTTTGCAAATGAGTGTCTGATAGCCGGTGCCAGACTGGGAGATATGGCTTGGCTGTTCTTGCTGTTTTTGTAATTTCTAAACAGAAACAGGAATTAGAAAATTACTTTGTGGTGGAGTGCAAATATGTCTAACATAAGTGTAAAGACTGCGGCGCAGCACACGTGTATCTATCTTATACATACGCAAATCACAAGACTCACAGTAAAACCATTATAACATGTGATGGCATCAGCACTAATTAGCCAGAGATCCAGGCTGTTCCTCTCTGCCAAAGTAAACTGGAATTATCTCAATCTCAGATTTCATATTTCCTCCTTTCTCTTTCAGGGAGGAATGCCTCCGACATGAGGTATTATGTCCCCTATTGAAAATGTCTTTAAAGACTCACAAAAAAATTCAAATGAAAATTCTCAAGTAATTTTTTTTATTATTATCTACACAACATCCAACAGCTTTAATACTAGTAGTGGACCCAAATATGTAAAGCATTTTGCCCATAAATAGGAAACAGTCTGTGCTGTAGAAATCAAGGCTTATGAAATATAATGAACTAAGAAAGAAGAAAACTAAGTTAGCAAAGAAATTTTAATTAAGGGGCACATTTTTTTCAGGACCAACACGTGAAGGAAAACTCTCCAAGCTAAACAGGACCCACAGGAGCTGTATCAGAGCCTAGGCGTGGAACACCAGCTCGTGCTTCCATCCCAACAGCTGTTCTTGGAAAGGAAATCCTGGAAGGAGGATAGTTACTGCAGGGTATATTCACTTATAGCTCTGTACCATGGGTCTGCCCTTGATGTGACAGCCACGGGTGAGACCCTGCGGGGCTGAGCGCGAGGTGCAGGAGACACCGGTGCGAGGCCGGCACACCGGCGTGGGGCCGGGGTGGACACCGCAGCTGCACTCGGCTCCAGCCGACGGCTGTCGGCTCCGCGCTGCGCCAAGCCCAAGAGCAGGACTTCCATAACCTTGGGAAAAAAGCCCGGCTGCAGTGAAACTGCCGCTGCTCCCGCTCGGGCAACACCTCTGTACCCTTGTGTAGCCCTGCGGGTCGGGAGCGGACAGGCAGGGGCCGGGCTGGCGGCAGCGCCGGGACAGCGAGCGGGAGGGCTCGGCCGCCGCCCGTCACCGCCACCCGGGGCTGAGGGCTGCTCATCCATCCATCCAGGCATCCATCCATCCATAGCGGCTCCGCCGAACTCGCAGTCAGAGCACGATGTTTTTTAGTGGAACCCCGCGCTGCTGCCTTCGTAGGGAATTACCTCGGGGACCCGGCGGAGCCCGTTCCCCCGCGCCCGGAGAGCCCCGAACCTAAGGCGGCGAGGAAGGGCGCTCGGTGCCGACAGCGCTCCGGGGCTCTCAACNGGCGTGGCGGCGCGGCCCAGTCCGCGCCCGGCGCCGGCCGTATTTACAGGGCGGGCGGCGGCGCCGCTGTGTCAGTGAGGCAGCGCCCGCCGGGCACCGGGACCGCGCCGCTCCTGGTGCTGCTCCTGCGGCCGCGGCGGAGCAGCGAGGGAAAGGCAGAGAGACGCGGCCGTCCCCCCGGCCCGCCGCCGCCGCGGGGGCCGCA